>VZSV01000072.1:2385528-2427128 GCA_013398735.1 Nothocercus julius
CACCATGATGCCCAGGTCCCTCTCTGCAGAGCTGCTCTCCATCAGGTCAGTCCCCAGCCTGTACTGGTGACCGGGGTTATTTTTCCCCAAGTGCAGGACCTTGCACTTGTCTTTGTTGAATTTCATAAGATTTCTCATTGCCCAGCTATCCAGTCTGTCCAGGTCCCTTTGGATGGCAGCGCAGCCCTCTGGGCTATCAGCTACTCCTCCCAGTTTGGTATCATCAGCAAACTTGCTGAGGGAGCACTATGTGCCTTCATCCAGGTCATTAATGAATAAATTGAACAGGAGTGGACTGACGACTGACCCCTGGGGGACACCGCTAACCACAGGCCTCTAACTAGACTCCACGCCACTGAGCACCACCCTCTGAGCCCTGCCATCTAGCCAATAATGTTCTGTTGATGTAATGAATGTTGAACTTTCCTTAGAAGAATTGTAAATATCTAACATAAAATTACTATTTAGTAAACACATGTGTGCATATACATTCACAAATATATATAAGGATCCTTCCATATGAGGGCAAAGGGTAGATATTTAAGTAGGTATAAGACAGAAATAGCAATTATGGAATTTGTTTCCAGAGATGTGTATACATATATATATACCATTACATGCATATTCCATTTATGTGTAGATTGCTTTTGCAGTGTCCCTGTAGTAGTGTGTGTTCTTAGATAACATTTACTATGCATGAGTGCATATTTTATCTTAGGAAATCCTGGAGAGAAATTTCCAGCCTTAACTAGAAAGGCTGAACAGCTAGTCTTGTACAGAAGAAGAATAAATGTGTGTGTGTATGTTTTTAAACTACCTCAAAGATTTTACATTTGTTTTGCTTTGTTCTTCTATTGAAGGTTGAAAGCATTATGCAGTGCACAAAGTAGTGAAAGCTTATTGTTACTTCTATAAAAACGTATATGCAATTTAAATGCGTGCATTTATATATATGTACACAAAAGAACATGTCCTTGTACTACCTCTGTATACTCAAGATTTCTCAAAAAGGTATGTCTGTTCTAAAATCTCTAATATTTAATTGTATTCTTAAAGTTACAAGTCAAATAACTTTGTCTAAATAAGTTCAATTTGCTAGCAGTGAGGACACAGTAACATGTCATATTTAATGAAATATGTAATGTTTAATCTGTGAGTAAAATTTAATAATTTTAATGATTTTCACTTATTTTAAAAATGTTTGTATTTAGATGGAAAAAAATTCATCAAAAAATAAGCGTTAAGCATGCAGTGGCAGAATTTTGAAGTATTTTTAAAAGAGGTATTATCTCTAGGTCAATGAAGTTCACAGATCAGAAGCTGTAAATTGCTGTTTTTCTTTGGTTCAGTGAAGAACTGTCCTATGGTAAATATAGGATAGAGAGTTAGTTCCATCCCAAGTCTGCTGTGATCTTGTTTGACCTCGGCCAACACATGACATGCAACCCTAGGTTTCATTGCTGAAGAGTTGAAGGATGTGCTTTTTCTTATTTTCTGGAGTGATTTGAAGTTATATTTGAGCTTTGTCATGCCTTTGGAGAATTGCAGATAAGAGGAGGTATTATAATACTGTTTATCAAAGGTGAGGAAGAGAAACTGAAGTGTAAATGACAAATGGCAGGTAAAGGGAAAAATAAAATAATGAAAAATTGGAGGAGGAAGACAAAGGACAAAGGAAAGATAAGACAAGAAGAAGAAAAAATAAATCTAACTCTGGGGTTAGAAAATGGTGTGTTGCTCCTTACTTGAATTAGTTCACATTAATTTCCATTTCCCAAGTACAAAGGACTGTTTAAGAGGTAGCATTTCAGAACTCTTGAAGCAGAATAGGGTTTTGCAGGTTGGTTATGGCCTTGGGAAAGATGTGGGGACCAGCCAGAACATCTGTGTTAGAATATAAATATTGATATTTGTGCCCCATTGCTATTGACACAATATTGTAACGGCACCGCAGCCTGTGTGGCCACGGAGGCATCATAAGGGCGTCCTCATTTGTGCCTGTCCTGCTGCATGCATCTGTGCTACTGTCATGGCAGTGGAGTCATATTATCACGGCCTCCGTTCCCATGTCACCGCCGTATCAGCTGTTTTATAATGGTGCCACCCCCAAGCCTGTGCCAGGTTGTCATAATGGTGCTGCTGCCTGTACCTATGTCAGCGCTGTGGTGTTGTCATAATAGTGTCTCCACCTGTGCCACCGTGGTGTTGTCAGAATGGTGCTGCTGCGGCAGCATTGCAATGGTGCTGCCACCTGTCCCTCTGCAGCGGCATCATAACGGTTAACGCCACTTTGCCTGTGCTGATGCCTAGGCTTCCCCACATCATAATGGCGACGCTGCCTTTGCCTGTGCCTTGGTATCATTATGCTGAGGCCAGCTGTGCCTGCATGTAGGCTACTGTGTCCTCATAATGGTGATGTTGCCTTGACCTATAGTAATGCCTATACAGCCTTGTAATGGTGACACCACCTGTGCCAACACATACGTGATGTTATAATGGTGACGCTGCCCTTGGCAACGTCTCCATATCACATTTGTGACATCGCCTGTGCCTACAGCTAGGCTGCTGCAGCGTCACAATGGTGATGCTGCCAGTGCCTAAGCCTAGGCTTCCATGGCCTCATAATGCTGTTGCTGCCTGTCATTATGTCTTGGCACAGGCTGCCACAGAGACGTAACAGTGATGCTGGCTTTGACTAATCCTAGGCTACAGCAGCATCATAATTGTGACACCACCTCTACCTTGGCTGACACAGCCACAGTGTCACATGGTGATAAATGACAGCAGCACCCTCATGCTGTCATAATGGAGCCACCATGGCATCTCAATGGGGGCACTGTCTGGGCCTGTGGCGACACTGCCATGCCATTAAAATGGGGACAGTGACTATGCCTGTGGTGGTGCAACTGCTGTGATGTCCCCTCAGCCTGTGGCAATGCTGCTGTGGTATCAGAATAGGCACACTGCGTTGGCCTGTGCTGGCACCTACAGAGTGCAGTATCAGAATGAGGTGACCATCATGGCCTATGGCCATGCCCGTGCAACCTCAGAACGGGCATCCCGCCTTGGCCAGTCATGCCTCTGTCATGGCTTCATAATGGTGTTGTCTCCTGTGCCCCTGGCAATGTCATTGCTGCATCATAATGGGGACACCTCCTGTACGCACTCCTAGGCGTCTGGTGTCATAAAGGTGACACTTCCTTTGACTGTAGTCCTACCTACAAGGCCTCACAATAGTGACACCACATTTACCTCTGGCGATGCCACCGCAAGTTCAGAATGGGGCCACTGCTTTTGCCTGTAGTGCCACTGCTGTGTCATCATAATACAGACACTGTCTTGGCCTGTGGCAGCGCTGCACTTTATTTAAATTCACCCTTTTCTCTGCTAAGAAGCAAACTTCAACAGAGTTGTCCCTCCTGCTGATCTAACTGAAGTGGGCTAGTGTGAAAAGTAACTTCTGCAGGAAAAACTAGGAAGTTGAATGGGAAAAAAAAATCAAAGAGAAGTATGTTGAAGTCCCTCAAAACACAATGGAAAACAAACAGGAACATTTCAAAAAAGGAACAGAAGAGAAGCTAAGCAAGCTCATCAGAACAAAAATCTGCTTAGAAGAGCAGCCAGAAAAAGATGAAGCAGGAGGAGAATGCTGTATTTCCACAGGGAAAAAAAAATCAATTTTATATTCTACTGATAAACATTTAGGAAAATAATTGTCAAGTTTAAAAAAAAATCAAACATTTTAAAAAGAGGTACAAGGGGAAGTAATTCAACAGAAAGCCCAAAGAAAGAAAGCTTTGGTCAAAGAACTGTTAGATAGCCAGATTTAGAACACAACACCTGCACAGCTTCATACTTAAGTAGAACGAGGTATCTAAAGAGGACTGCATGTCAAGAGCTTTCTGCATCAAATAACTCTATTAGATTTCTCCACTTGCTCTGTGAATGACTAGTGAGAGAAATATGATATTGCATCAAAATTAGTCATCTTGATTAAGGACAACAACTTGCTATAGAGTTTATGGATATTTACAGGTATTCACCATCATTAGTAAGCCAGACTTCAAAAAGTTCTTTCAACAAGAACTAAGAAAAAAGGTGGGTTTTTTTGTTTTTTGTTTTTTTTCCTCCAGAAGAGACAAAGAATAAGAAAGAAAGTGGCATATCTGGTATTAGTTTTCTGTAGAACTGTCAAAAAAAAAAAAAGAGCTACAGTTATTCCCCTGGGACAGAACTTGAATTTATTAACCAAAAAAAAAGTCATTCTGAGAAGGCGTGGATTTCTCTGCGGAATGTTTCTTGCTCCCAAAAGATGACAAATGGTTTGTACAGTTAAAAAAGTCACAAACCCTAGCCTTGTTTTAGTGGATTATCCATTAGTTATAAAAACATATTAAAACTTGATTTATATCATGGCTCACTGCTAAATGCTTACTCCTTCTGCAAAATTAGAGCTCCAATTGAGTTTCTTTAGCTACCACACTTAATTGGGTTTGCATTAGTCTATCAATAAACAGGTGTCCTTTCCTCTAGTTGGAAAGAGTTTATACAAGGGACTAACCCTAACTTGCAGCAAAGCTGGGGAACAAACAAGTAACAGATAAGACAAAAATATGAGTTATAAATAACCATTAATAGTCAAACACTTAAAAGATAAACATACTTGCTAGAAAGCTAAACTATTTTCTGTTTTAGCACAAACACTTGACAAGCATAACACTATGTCCTTCTCCTCCCTATCTGCAAATTCTTCTTCTTAAAGAGAAATTGGTCGCACAAATGTAATTGTGTATTTGAAAAACCCACAAACAAATAAGAGGAAAAAACTATCAGTTACACCCACATTCTGGTTTGGATGGTTTCCTTTTTTTATGCCACAATTAATTACAAATCTTATTGACTCTAGCAGAGGCAATTACTAGTTTCAAGTTTAATTTGTAAATGATCATAACTACCCCTTCCACCTTAATAACTCTATTCTTGACAGTCCATTGGATTTAAGGATGTCATTGAACACCTGTCAACTTAATGTAAAATATGGATTTTGTGTAAATATACTTTCCCTCTCTTCCTCCCTTTACAACACAGGAAACAATACAAATATTCTGAGATCTGCATGTCCTTCTTTTCTGCATGCTTTTTTTTCTTCTGTGTATCTAATCTTCTGCATATGTAATCTAATCTACTGAACAAACTAGTAGTTTACATATTATAACAAGTATGCCTTTAGATAGGTTCTTGTAAGAAGGTTTATTAGTTTAGATTATGGGAATATTTTTAGCAAAAGTTCTTTTGTTACTGAAATTCTACAGCTCCTATTTTCTTTTAGAACATCATACAAGAGTAATTCTTGGTGGAGAAAAGTGATAAAACTTATTTTCTAAGTTCAACAAATGACAGCTTGCATTTTCTTTCATGAAAGTGGTAGTAGGTTAGGAGTTCTCACATTGGTCACTGCAAAGTGCCTTTGTAGAAACAGAATGATAGGTTGCCATGACCTATGGAAAGGATCTGAGAATGTTCTCTGATCCATCCCCCACTAAAAGGGGAACAAATTTAGATTAGTTGCTCGGTACTTTGTACACAGGAGTCTTCAATAACTCCAAGGATGGAATTTCCATGCAAGGATAGAGTTTCCACAATCTCTCTGGGCAATCTGTTCAAATTCCTACTATGTAACTGAATTTTCTCAAATTCCACCTTGTGCCTGTTGCCTTTTGTCCTATCACCAGGCACCCCCGAAAAGTGTGGAGTCCATCTTATCCATACTAAGTAGTTGGAGAGCAAAGAGATCCCCCTTTAGGCTTTTTTTTTTTTTTTTTTTTTCTTCCCCCTGGCTGAATAAAGCCAGGTCTGTCTGTACCTGTCCTCCATTAAAGCCTCCTGAACACCTGGTGCACTTGCTTCAGCATGTCCATGTCTTTCTTTTTTTCTTTTCTGTCCATATCTGTTGTTCTTACTCTTTCCAGGTGTTCTTATTCTTTCCATCGCTATCATTAATAAAAAGAAGGTCTTGCACACAAATGTCTACTAAATTGTGTATTCGGAATAGTTCAGAATAAGCAATGCTTTAATTTTATTAATAAGTAAATAGCACAACAGAACAAACAGATCACCCAGGAAGGAAGGGAAGGAAAGAAGGAAAGAAAATCCTCAGTTAGTAGAATTCCAAGTTTAGCTTTAGCTCTACTATTAGATTTAATAGGAAAAAAAATATAAATAGAATAAATAAATTAGAACCCAAGACTCTAACAAAGCTGTGACATTTCTATTGGCCGAGGAGTGATCTCCAGACAGAGATCTAATGTGCAGTTAGAAGATCACTTTTAAAGCCAGATGAGAATCCTGTAGCCATACAAGCAATGCATTTTATATTATAGGAGAGATTTGTGGTCTTTTCAAGAATGTTTCATAGCCCTGTTATATCTGCTCAAGTTCCTAGTGAATACTGAATATTTTCTCAAAGAGCTAAACAAGCACCATAAACTGAAAAAAAAAAAAAAAAAGTTTTCTTGTATCTTATTATGGAGAATCCAGTCCTATATTGAAGCTCAAGTACTGCTTGAACAGAAATCACAAATAAACCTATTAAACTATTATCGCAATAAAGCTGTTTCTCATATTTTAGTTATGTAAATATGATTTGATGGTGTTATGTAAAAATAATCAGTAACAAAAAGGAAAATGAAATTTTGACAAAACAAAAATGAAATTATATAAGTCATTAGTGATTGATTGCCTTAAGAAAAAATTTAGTGCAGAGTCTGTTGCTGCTACTCCTAGATGCACAAAATATTCCAAGTCTCCCCCTATACAGAAAAATAGTTTTCTGAATTTCTATTTTTGATATCTTAAACCAAAATTGTGAGAACTTAACAGCTTATGCTTATGATTTTAAGCATATTCTATTAGATGTGATGAAAGATTCTGAAAATTTACCATCATCTAGGGAAAAATAACAGATCTGGAATAGTCTTGAGGCAGAGTCTGAATTTTCATTTCACTTCAAATTTTTATGTAATTCAACAGTCTAGACTACTTTTAAATGCAACTTCAGAAAACAGGAACTTAAAGCAAACTTTCCTCAAAGACTGGCCAAAGGTGTAGGGGTGTTTTTTCTTTTGTTTTTTTTTCCAGAATACCATCTCAGAAGATGCTCTATTCCAGTCTCAGTGGTTACAGAACTTGCTCAGAAACAGTAATCCACATCCCTTCCCCCTTCTTCCCAGTCTGGTCAAATCCACAGTGGAATTTCTCACTTTCTCCTCAGATGACCAAACTTTCAAAATATAAAGCAACTATTGTTTTCTGTTCTTAGCTCCCCTGAAAAGTTGTCCAAATTGGACTACACTAAATTGGACAAAGACTACTGTGACTACATTAACATATCTGTGACGTTGAAGCAGTCCTATATCTCTCTGTTCCCTTACATATTTTGGAAACTATGTTTTGGGATGTAAATGTCAGCAACTTAAAGCCAACTATTTCCAATTTTCCTTCATTAGTGGAGACTTTCTACCCATCTGATTATCCTAACAGCCCATTCCAATTTCCATTAAACAATACATGACAAACATATGTAAAATTCCAGATGAAGTTGCATCAGTTTCTTGTGCTATAGCCTTATGAGTTCCCAGACTTTTTCTCAGCTGATACCTCACCTGATACATCCTACAATTACATTTATTTTTCTTTCCCAGATTATCTTGGTTTCTCTTTTATTCTGTCATTGACTCTTACATCTTTCTCCTCCTGCAGTTATTTCTGCCTTTAAAGACTAGTAACAGAAACAACACCTTGGGACTTTCCACTATTGAATATCATTATATTTCTATTCCTGTATCCTCTAGGTGACCTTGTTCTCCTATATAATATTCTGATCCTCTTTATTGAGGAACACTCACAGCTTTGTGTTATAAATAATGCTCTCTTACTTTGTGCTCCAAGGTCCTTAATGAAATTAAATATTAAATTAAAACTCTCTTCAGATTCATCCCTTCCTTTTCATATAATTACCGAGATGTTTCTGAAGATTTTATCCAAGAATAATACATATAAACATGTATTGATTTGGGGCACATTCATTTTAACAAGAACTACAAGAGATTATAGCATTTTAGAGTAGAATTATAAATGCTGTAGAAAAAAAAAAAAAAATGCACTGGAAAAGCACTTTTAAAAAGTAACTAAACTCTTTACCCAGTCCAGCACCTTTCACATTCATTTTTAAACCCAGAAATTATAGGGAGGAGTTGTAAAATGTATTTAAATTTGATCACCAGGCCTTCATACACACACAAACAAACAGAATAGTACTGAAGTTTCATCCATGCTTTCCTATGACAGAAGATGACGCTTATGAACCTATGTAAGACTGATAGGAATTGATTAGACTCCCCCCCCCCAGAAGAGCTCCGTTAATAGGAGACATGGAAACTTACTCAAGTCTCAAGTATTTGTCTCTGCATGTGCACTGTCTTGGAGAGAGCTTCAGTATGACATCAAACTCACCTCTAACGTCATTTCTAGAGATGCTGAAATATGAGAGCTATCAATGCCCAATTACCTTACAATTACAAGGTACTGACCCTAACAACGGAGTTCAGGCAATTTTCACTCTCCTGATTAGTGCAGAGAGCATTACCTGCCTTCTCTCCTGTCAGTACCATGCCCTCCCATGTCCTCGCACTCCTCATGACCACGGTGGTGGCGTACTAACCAGCAGCACGATCCCCTGCCTGCCCCCAGCATGGACAGACAATCAGCATGCCTAGGAACAGCCTCTTCCCATGCCACTTATTGGGAAATTTTGTCAGCTGAAATCAGGAGACAAAAGACACCTAAGATAACTCTGCACAGGATTACAAATAAAGATTATTCTAGTTTCCATTAGTGCTAGTAAAGGACTTCAGGTTCCTCCTCAAGACAGCGGACACAGCTGTTTCTCCATGAAGATGTCATGATGTCTCTGACCAACTTTAATATTTGGTTGTGATTTTGTCTCATGCCCTCTGAGAAGCAGCTTGTTAAAAGGAAAGTTAAAAATAACTGAACTCTGCGTTATGTCCTTATCATCTATTAATACAGACTCTCTCATGAAAATGTTCCTTCCCACTGCAATCAGACTAAAAGAGAGATTGACGTGCTTTGCATTCCATTTAGCGTGCATAATCTGAATAATATTAAATTCATAAATCATTCTACTCAGCACAGAAAAGTTCTACTGTAGATTTGAAATACTAATACCTAAAACATTAGAAAGAGAATAGTTAAAGAGAGTTTCATGGTGTGCAAATACTGCTTCTACTCTTGTGAGATTTAATAAAATGCTTGCAAAGGAAAACAACTGCTGAATTGGCCTATTTCCTATATCCTAATGGAGAGAAAAATGGGCATAAGATTCAGGAATTTAGAGATCCTTTCCTGTCTCTCCCACTGTCTTTTTTTTCCCTGCACTTGAATAAACCATGTGAAGTGACTGCAATATTGATAACCACAGACATTCACAAGTAAAATTATTGAAAAACCTGACAGAGAAGAAATAACTGGCTGTTTAAAAAGAAATAAAGATGAGTAGACATGCCATAGGAAAAAACAAGGCAAGTGGATGCTATGATGTCACATCTACATGGGGTCAGTAGGTGGATAGTGACACTGGAGATACATATGCCTGAGACTTTTTAGGTGCTGTCATTACAAAATAGAGGCAGAATAAGTATGGAATAAGCAGGAGGTGGGGAAACTAGTACTTCATAGCAGGTTATAAGGATTTAATCACAAATGTAGAATTTGAGAGAGGAAAAGTTACACCAGTAAAATAAATGAGTCTGATCTAAATTCCTATCAACAGCAAAACTACTTGAAAAAAGGAAGAATTCACAGGCAGGCATCATGCAAAAAACATCCATTGCAATTCTGAAAATATTCTTGTTTCTGGTAGTCATTTCAGAAGTGCCTATCAACTTCATATTTAGGCCACAAGATAAGACAGAAAGCATGAAGCAAAAGAAGAAGCACGAATGAAAGACGAGGAATATGATCTGGCCCTGTAAAATTAAAATAATTCTGATAGAAATCATTATTTCAATGTATTATCACTCATGGTGCAAGATTCAGAAAACTAACAGGAAGACATTTTACAGTTGTCATCACTGTCAAGACAGAAGGAAATTAAACAAGAAAAAATGTAACACCTACTTACCCACAAACATATTTCTGCTGCGTAAATTAAACACCAGCACATGTGAAGGGAGGCTGTCCCCTGCCTCCATTATGTATGCATTTCAAGATAAAAAATAACAGACTTGCACTATCATTAACCGGAGAATAAATCAGGCAGAGTGACATATCAGACAACAAACAAACTATTGTCACAGCCTTGCTACAGTGCAAGTCTACAACATGAAGAATACAGATAAAGTCTCTGTATGAAAAAAGATCACAGGACATATGTTTTAGGGTTACTTAAATAAACAACAAAAAAAAAAACTTTTTTTTTTTTTTTTTTAACATGCTCACTTGTCACTTTCTGACATAGAATTTAAGGAAACTAGAGTGCACTGCATTTCCAGGAAGTTAGATGCATGGGAAAGACAAGGGTTTGATGCTTGCCCACATTCCTCTCTCTGTGCTAATATACTGCAGCAAGATGGTAATGTTGGAGGAATGAGAAACAGCACTGGACTGTTAAATACAGATGTAACAGCTAAGGACATAGCAAAATAGCCAAGTTTCAATTTGAGCCTTAAACCTTCCTATGCTCACTATCTATGCTTCAAGTGCAGATCTCCTTTTGCTTTACATAACATGAACCTTTCAGATCAAGTGTCTGCTTTTGGTTTGCACAGGACCACCCTGAGGCATATTGACAATACCACTGATAGGATCTCTCCTGCACAGAAAGATTTACGTGAAACCAAATCAGTTGCACTTCACTAGCGACTTGGTACAAACTGTTTTGCAACTCAAGCTCTTCATTAAATGGAAGATAAACCAATGAAGCACCAAGCATCTACAGAAATTACCAGCTCCAACAGAAATACATTGACTTGGCCCCCTCAGGAATTGCCCCAGAGCGCCCCATGTATGGTCCAGTGGCCTGATAACACGGCATTACTAGGCATCTGGAGACATGACCTCTGTTTCTTGATCTTGGGTTGACTCACTGCCTGACAGCATGCAGAGCCTCCTGAGAAAAGGATCTCATTTCCCCAGCCTTCTAACATTATTTGAAAATGATCAAGCACTATAAATGCCAATTTTAGATGTAAGAGGGTCCACGTACTTTAAACATATAATCACTTAATGCAACAGAGTATTCCACAATCAGAAAAGTCACTAGCAATGTAGACTAGTGGTGAGATTAAATAGCTCTTACAGGTTAAAATAAATGTGCAAAATTACCAAAACAGAATTTATACCATTCAGTATAGTTAAAATTCAAATATTTTTTCATATTTTTCTCATTATTTGCATTCCAATTTTTCCCCTTTTTTTCTTTCTTGTTACTGCAAAACAGCTTTAGATTTTAGAGGCAGGATCACTGCCTTATTGTAGTCACTTAAAGCAATTTGCTACCAGCCCAGCCTGAGGGCTGAGTTCTAGATACTCTAGATTAGCATTATGTGCAGTTGCCTGTTGCTCTCAGGCTTTTGTTCAAATATTCAAACCTCAGCTATTCTGAGAACAAAATCTTGTTACTGTGAGCACTGCATATGTGTAGGTAATGACAAACACTGTATATTACTTACCAATTAAGTAGAGACCTTACTCCCTTGTAAAGCATGTTTTTGGCCAACCAAATTTGCAGAATCACTGCATTTTTTTTTTTTTTAAATACATCTTCCTCATAATTGATTTCTTCTATTCTCAATAATCAGGAAAACATAGATCAGGGAACTGAAAAGTAAAAGTTGTTGCCTGTAAATGATTTTTTTTTTTTTTTTTGGACATACATCATTTATACCAACATTCAAATAATACGTTTTGCGGAGAAAAGCCTTTCTGAATGATACACCTGGAACTGATTATTTGTACTGATGCCAATCAAATTTCAAAAGCTTTCTAAACACCCTTATATTTCAAAAGTCTTTAAATTCAAATTCAACTCCTACAGCTGCTAAACTGACAGATCTGTTTGGCAGAGACTTCAATTCTATTTCATGAACAAGTATAAAAAATGAGAGAGATTTGACTATGAATAAAGAGAGAGGAGTTGGACAGACATTTAAGGAAACTAGCCAGCTAGAAATGGGTCTGGCATAATTGGCTGAAAATAAACCTAACATTAATAAAAATGAAAATAATCAAAAGATCCACATATTTTTAATAATTATTAAAATCCTCTGGCAACATATTAGCTTTCTTCCTAATTTTAGTAATAGCCTGTCTTGACTAAAAGATGAAAGCACTTTTATAACTGACTGAACCATTTTCCAATTCCATTTTAATTTCAGAAAGCACCTATTTCACCTCTGTGGAACCCCCTGTTTCTATTACACTGACTGCAGATCAAGAGCAAAGTCTTAGCATTCTAAACCTTGACATTCAAAGGTTTCCTGTGTTTTGCTGCCTCTTCCCTAAAAAGGGCAGAGGATGATATTTCTCCTTGTAGTTCCACCTCTCATAAACATGATCTCACCCTTTTCCAGTGGCAGCACAGTAGAAGAGATGAAGTGCAAGCATGTTTGGAATTCAATTAGCACACCTAGACAGCTATTAAGCAGCAACACAAGCCATCTGTAGTGTTACACAATCCTAAATTTGTTGCTTTTTGAGTGACTCCGCCCTCATGTCAGTCTACTTGCGGTTACACTGGAGAAATCATCTGTCTTGGGGCAAAAAATTTACATCTCTGAACTGAGTTTCCAAGCATTATAGTGTTCACTGGAAAAACTTAGCTTTAAACCTACCTGGTACATCAAAATCACTACCTAAATTTTTGGCCAAAACACCAATACTTCTCTCCTCTTATATTTTTCCTGTTTCTTTGCCATTCCTTTCTAGGTAAGAATACATTTATGACAGATTTTTTGACCTACCAAGTCTTTCCATCTCAAATATCACTAATATCAGTGTTACCTTGTTATGTATTGCATTACGGTACAATGACATCTTTGGACAGAGATCCTAGCTCTATATAATCATGTTTCATGGCATGTTTTTAGGCATCATGTGAACCTCATGAACTACATATACCAGCACTGCTCATAAGAAAAACACAGCAGTGAAAATACTCTTAACCCATTTCTTTTTTGAACCATTTCTTGCAGCTTACCTACCTGGCAGTTACTATTATTTTTATATGGGAGGTGACTAGGAGATAGAAACTTTCGTTCATATTATTTGTGATGGCAACAGGCTTCAGTCCCTTTTCTCATTCTCAATTCACCTCGACATTGCTCAGAGTAGATTTTTCATCACATGAAGAATCCATCCAAACACACATAACTTGAGAGTCTGGACAAGTCAGCATTCTGCTGCTCAATTTCTCTGAGACAAATTGTAGCCAAGACTGTCAGAAGTAAGTCATGATGATAGTGCTCCAATAGGTCCCTTTAAAAGTTAGAATATGAGAAAATACCATCCTTTTAGCTTTTGAAAGTCTCATCCCTTTTAAGACTCTACAAGGCTAGATTCCTTAAAAACAAGTGGTGTTCATCAATTTTGGTAACCTCAGCAACACTTATTCTCTCTACTACACGCAAATAAAGGAACTAGGCTGCTCGCAAGTTATAACAAAACTTTGCTTTGTGACATTTCTGACTAGCTATTTTTATGACCAGGAATCTCTTTCTTCAAGCCTACAGTAGATGTCAAACATATACTGCATTAGACTCTTGCACTTAGCAGTTAATTTGTAAATGTAATTTAAGAATCAATATAAGCTTTGGAATGTTAGCACAATTAACATTAGATTGCTAAGTTATCCCTGTCTATTTTCTAGAAGATTGATCATTATAATTTATGCTTAAATTAATACGATAGTGCAAATTACTTTTTTTTTTTTTTATAATGGGCAATTGGTATGCTTCATTCAACTTACATTTCTAATAATTGGATAATGCACCCAATGTTCAGTTAAACTTCAAAACAGAATGCATTTTTTTTCCACAATCCTTTCATGTCTGTTTCAGAAGAAAGTGATTATTTTCCCCCAGTACTTAAATATTGGGGTAAAATTCTATTGATCATAGTGGAAGAAGAATTTTCTTCTCATCTATATATTTAACAAGGACTATTTTAGCTAAAAAAATTTATAGATTTAAAAAAAGTTTGACACCCTAAATTAGAAATAGGTTTATAATTTTTGCCAGTCTGAGTTGCAGTTTCTTTAATAGCTTGATAGGATGTAGAGCAGAAAAAGGATTGGGTAATAAAAGAGGCAAGGAAGTGTGTTTTGTTTTGGTATTTTTCTCTGTATCTCCTTTTATTTCATACTTCATTTCTCCAGGTCAATATTAAAGACATGACTTTCTACGAAGAATGAACAAAGAATCAAAACTAAATATTTTCCCCCAAAGTGATGCAGAGTGCTCATTTTGTTTCCATTTCCTTAATCAAAAATTCATTAAAAACATCCAGTTAAGAATTCTACTTGAAAAAAGGAAGCTAATCTTTGCATCTGCCTAGAGTACTGCTTGAAGTTCCAACCAAATTTGCCAATTAAGTGAGCAAAATTTGTGGAGAAAGGACTTAAAGTAAAGGTTTATTCTTTTCATATAGTAGAGCAGGCCTTCATACTCATCCAGAATGAAAGGCAAAGCATGACTAAAATCCAGGCGGCTGCACTGACATTAGTTGTTCTTCGCTCAGCTTAGGAATAACAGCAGTGATGGTGTCTCAGAACATAGTCTACACAGAGCACAGTTAAATGTGCACCATATTTTCAAAGCTGTTTTGTTCTGCTAGTTAGGACAAATGGCAGGCCTGTCCATGCTTACCTGTGCAGTAACTACATCTTAAAATAGGAGGCTAGTTTAATTTTGCCCTGTATAAGAAATTAAACCTTTTCTACTCTTTGGCTTGAGAAAAAAAAATGAGTTACAGACATTTAGAAGTAATTACATTCCCCGAGAATCATTTGAGGAATCCTTCTGCTCCTAAAGCATATCAGACTAACTATACTGTGAGAGCCTTTAACTGAAATACAAGAGTTACTACCTTGACCTCCCGCTCTGTGTTCAGTAAGCATAAGCATAGAAATATCAAGTTCATTCTGGGTCACTTAGCAGAAACTCTAGCTGGAAGGGAAAGGGAGACAAAATGGTAGGGTGAATAGATTTATTATTATTTGATAATAGATAGATAATAGGTAGATAATAGATTTGATAATAGATAATAGATAACAGATTTATTACAGTTATCACTGTCAGAATATCGTTTAAGAGTACAACCACAAAAGTTTCTTGGAGGGTCCTGACAATTCTGCTATAAGAAAGAAACAAGTATTACAGCCCAGCTACGGAGCTTAGCCTTTCTCAGTGCTGGGTCCTACATCAAATTCAAAGGATCAGAAACAAAGCAAGGGACATAAAGTATTCTAACATTTATGAGGTATTAACAGAGCAATGCAACACTGAAGAATATAATACTGTATAGCCATGAAATTTTCTTCTTTGTAACTAACTAGATAGGCACTTAGAACCTGGATGGTTTAATTTAATAACAGATGGGAGGGCAATCCAAAAAAAAGAGTTTTTTTTATTTATTTATTGACACGACAAATTCTAGGTTCATTAAAAATGCAACTGAAAATTCCATGCCCCTGACTGAGTTCCAAAAAGAGCCAGAGTATCTAACAAATGCCTCTTACTAGTAAAACATAAAAGAGCTTTTGGATTAAATTCTGTCAAATTTCCATCAGTACATCCATTGCTCTAAGGCCTGTAAACATCTTGGTTTTGGCAACTATAATTATCCACTTTATAATCTAGATTTTGGAGAATTTAAGAATTCTGACAAGGACATCAAATGGTGCTGGGCTGTTGCTTGCTGAAAATAGTCTCTCCCAGCAGGCTGCCAGATATCCAGAAATCACAGGCAAATGGCCTCTGTAAATGATTACATCAATTGTATATTATGTACAAAATTATGCAACACATTCAGTCTGAATTTGCCAGAGAGTTCACAGCTATTCTGAATGAATCAATGACTTTTAATGCACCTGCACATACAGGTAATCTGAGCAGATTCATGTTTTTATCCGAGAGGTCTTTTCCACAGCTCCACTTCATTCTACAACCTGTATCTCTGCCTTTGCCTTCCCTAGAAGAAAACAAACAAACCAGCAAAACAAACAAAGGGAAAAAAAAAAAAAAAAACACACAAAGAAAAGCAAAAGTCAATAAAAATAAAATACAAGATATCTCACTGAAAAAGAAAATAATTACTTCCTAACCTGCAACACTATTTCCTTAAAACATTGAAATATTAAACTTTATATTTAAAAATTGAATATATGCATATTCTGTATTGTTATTGATACCATTTTCAATCTGAATGTTTATTGGAATTCCCAAACATGGTCTAGTTGTCCTTTCAAAACATCTATACCACCCCATGCTCTTTGAAAGATTGAATACACAGAAAAATAAACAATCATGTGTTAACCATTTCAGTTTTCAGGTATTTTGTTTTGTTTTCCTGATCAGAGTTTTGAGAAACATACAGTTTTCATCTAAGCTGCAGCCCCTTCCAATAATAACGCTTGAAAAATTTCAGGAAAGAAACAATGCTGGTTATGCATCATGAAGCATGATTTCCTCAGAGTTTCAGAGCAGTTCACAAAAGAATAGCTGCATCTTATTAACTACAAAGTAAATAGAACACAGTGCTTCTCTGTAGAACAGAAACAGTTACCCAAAATCTATCTCTGCGCATGTAAGCTCACATCCTCTGCAAAACTGCCCTTCATCAAGCCAATACAGTATGGATAGTCTTCATTCAGACTTCTGCTAGCTTTGGAAGGGTTATACGATTGTGATAAGCAGCAAGCTTTTTGAATGTCATTTTTTTTTCCCTTAAATGGATATCTGCTATCAAAGAAACCACTCAAATTGCACAAAAAAAGCTCTCCTGTGCAACCATGCTTTGAATGCTAAACAACAGATGAAATTCTAGCAATGATGTTACAGAAGTTGTGTATAAAATACAGAAAAAAATGGCAGTTTCTGTAACAAAACAGTAAGAAAATAACAATAGCATATCAAAAGACCTGAGCTTAATATTTAGTAACCTAATATCTTAAATTAATATTATTTCAGTTAATAGGCTATTTGACTATTTTGATTTTGATGTTTACTCAAAGTAGGAAAAAAGTTTACAAACATACAAATGTGCTTATTTTTTCAAAAATAAATAAATAAATAGTCACCTTCAGTAGACATTGATTTATTTTCTACCTTGAGATAATGGCAAAAAAATTTTTAGATATGATGAGGTTTAGATCTATTATACTTTTTTAGCATTGGCATGCACCTGCCATCAGGCTGGAAGATTTCATTTGGACCAACATTATTACTATGATCTACCTTATTTCTCACATTGCTAAGGGATTCCACGTTTTCTACCAGACCCTGTTTAGAAGAAGTCAAGAATTGTTTTAAAAAGCACCTAGAAGTAAGAGAATGACAAACAATCCTGGTAACTCCTTCTCAACACTACATATGCACTTTTATTGTCCTGGAAGTTTTTGGCGCATGTATTGCTAAGTCCTCAAAAACTCAAGTCATCCTTCCCTATAGAGCTCTCATCAGGCACTTCTCATCCCATCCACCCAACTATAGCCCTGTAGATGGCTCTATAACCTATATGTCATTGTCACATCATAACTGCAAGATGTTATTGCATCTTTGCGATATGGCCAGAATTTTTCCTAGACGACAAGACTAACAAACCTATGAAGACCATTTTATCCGTAATCAAACAAATCAAAGTCTATGTCAGCATTACACACTATCCCCAAACCCAAACACACAGTACACTTGCAGACTTTCACTGCCTTTAAATCTTCATTTTCTGGAAAGACCAAAGAAAAGCCTTTTTTCAACTGCCTCCAAATTCTACCCCTCAAGGTATTCAGGCTAACACAATATTTCAAATTCCAAATGCTTACACTTAAGACTGGCAGGGACCTCTTGAGAGCATTTAGACCAATCCCCCTGCTCAAGGAGTGTCAAATAGAGCAGGTTTCCCAGGACCATGTCCAGTTGGATTTTGAATCTCTGTGGGGAAGAAGGCTCCACAACCTCTCTAGGAGATCTGTTCCAATGTTCAACCACTCCCACAACGAAGTGCTTTCTTATATTCAAGCAAAGTTTTCCTGTAGTCCAGCTTATCTCTGGAGTTGATGGGAAGGATCACCTCCCCAGGCCTGCTGAGCAATGCTCTTCCTAACACAGCCTAGTATACGAAGTATACATAGTATACCATGGCCACCTTTGCCACGAAGGCTCATTGCTGGCTTCTTCAACTTGTCCACCAGAATTCCCTGGTCCTTCCCTGTAAAACTGCTCTCCCGCTGATTAGTCTGCAGCCCATACTGGGATATGGGCTTACAGAATCATTAAATCATTTCTGACACGATGGTATTACTTCATGCTTATTTACCAACAGATAATTGTCATGTTCAAGAAGTCATGTGTTCTGTCAGGAAGAAGTTCCAATAAAGACCTGGAAACACTTCCTAAGTTGTGGAAGAAACTCCTAGCAAAACTTCCACCAGTGTTTCAGAACAAATTTCTTCTTCATTCAGATAATTAAAGCCCAAAAACATTAAAGAAACAGATTATTGACATCTCATTTTTAAATAGATATCTAACATTTGAGGCCTTTGAAAAAAGCCTACTTTAATTACATCTTATTGAAAGATAGCCTTTAGACTTTGACATACAGGCAATACACTCAGTCCCTCTAAGCCCAGGGCAATATCTGCAGTGTTGACTCTGGTATACTACTGCCACATCTGAGACTCTACAAATTTCTGCATTGGTTTTTCAATCAGAGGGGGAAAGAAAACAGAGAGGGAAGAACAAGTGTATATAATGACCTTAACAAGTCCCAAAGTTTTTTTTCTCTTGTCTTACACTGTTATTTGCTGAACTAGTAAACCAACGAAAAGTATTAGCCACAGAGATTAACCACCTTCCTTACTTTTCTGATATAAAATTCTCCAGGTTAATAACAACAAAGTAAAAGCAGCCATCCCTAGCATATATTCACATCTCAGTCATCACAGAATCAAATGTTTTTCTGAAGTACTGCACCAAGGCCAAATGTCCCATTCCCAAAAAATCCCTGCACCAAACAAGCAGACCCTAGACACCGAGTCACATCCTGTACATAACAGAGATTCCTTGCTTCTAAATTCATACAGAACTTATAATTATAGGTAGTTATTTAGCCACAACTGCCCAGAAAATTTACTAAATATAAAGCGATTCCCCAGATTACTAGAGATACAGAATCCTCCTCCTAATTACAGTACCAGTTGCTCCAGAATTTTCACCCTGAGGAGTGTACACATGTCTTACTGTGCCCATGTTTTGCTCCAGTTTTCTTAATAAACATTCACATGGTGACTTCTGTATAATTGAGTTTCGATGAATATGATTATGGTATTAATTATGAAAGGCAAGATAACAGGTTAGGAAGCCTAATTAACTCATCAAACTTCAGGCCTAGTTTACAACAAATTGTCTGCCTCTCAAAATTAAATGCTGCTGTAGATTGATGCAGTAATTGTAAAACTTTATTTACAGATGGGGCCTGAAATTAATTATGATGAAGACACCCGATCACTACAGACAGCAGGTCTCCAACAGAATACCTCAAAACTACTGCTACAATTGTCTTACAAACAGCCATAGATGTAAGGCTTTTAAAATGGAAATGAGATACAAGTAAATTAGCACTAAATATAACATAACAAATCAATTCTGAGGTCACCATGGCAACTTTTATAATGCTAAAAGTGAATTACGTGACAAAATAATTAAATATTTTTTCACTGTAGTCGATTTACTTTATGCTGAATTGTGATGAAACTTCTCCAGAAAATTTCAATGAAAATTACTTCCAAAAGATAATTTTAAAAAAAATTTCTCATTTGTGAAACAAAAATGAGATTAATCGTCATTAAGGAAAAAGGTAACATGATGTAACATAATTCTAGAGTACATATCAGCTAGGTCTAGTTCTGAAAAAAAAATGAGAAGGCAAGACTGAGTTCCTGCTCTTCTGTCCTTGTCTTCTGTCTGCAATTATAACAATTACTTTAAAAAAAATTTTCCTGACGTTGTTCCTATGATTTGCTACTGCCATTGATAAAACAACACATGATATGTCAATTGTCTAATCTCAGATTGTACCTGTTTTCTTTCAAAAGAAAGATGGCATTATCAGTAATTCCGATCTGCAATAATTACACAGAGAAGAGAAATTTCTCATTTTTTATAAGTTACACTGTCTGAGTACAGGATAGCTGATTATAAGATACCTCTTCTCATCACACCAACTTTCTTTTTACTTTGAAGCTGTAAGCCAGATGGATGGTGTAGTGATGGATGCCCAGTCAAATTATTTTTCTCCATGCCTTTTCCAGCTTATCAAAATCCTTCTCGAGCTGCTCATGCAAGAGGACACATGATTCTAGTAAAAGTTAAGTCAGTGCCAATTATAGTAGCAATATAGATTGCTCAGTCTCAAGAATTATGATGACACATCAAAAGATCTGATTAGTCACTTTGACCACTGTGTTATGGGAAACACTGACACCTAATTCTCGTCCAGGGGTGTCATTTCTCAGCCCAGGTTAGGAACTTTGATGTAGAGTCTAAACCATTTATTCCTAGATATCTAATCTTTCTCTGCAGTAAATTATCATCTGCTTTCCTGAGCTTTCCTGAATTATCTAACTCATGTTTTCTTTTTTGCTGTTTGTCATTTTTCTAACAATCAGAACAGCCCAAATCTCTCTACTTTGGTCACAGACTTCTCTTTCAAAGACATGTAAAATCCTATCTATATTCAATTTTGTATCCATTTGGTCCCCAAGTACTTCAATAATTTGTGTTTGAAACAGAGTTTACATATTTTTCGTACAGAAGATCCACAGATAGACTTTGAAGGTTCAGCCCTTCTCCCTCACATATTTTGAAAAATTAATTTGTCCAGTGATTGTTTCCCCAATTTGGACTTTCGCTAAAATTTTTCAGAAGTCCAAGTCTTCTGATTTAGAATTTACCAACTGAGAACAAGCAAATTGTTAGTCTTGGAATATTCTTGCTAAATATACTACTCCTCTTATGTAAAGTGTAAAATTAGTAGATCATTAGGAAACCGATTTACTAAAAACAAGGCATAGGAGTGTTGCAATCTCTTCCTTATTTTTTTTTTAATAATCTCTCAAGCAGCTACAGATTCCTGTTTGGAAAGAGCTGACAGTACAGCTTCACTAACTGCACAACGTTGGTTCCTGGATATTAGCTTACAAATGACTAAATCACCTAAGCACCAAACATGATAGTGACTGAGGGTTTTTTATCGCTTGCAGTTTCTTATCAACTAAACAGTAAGTATTAAAAAAAAAAATAAAAAAGAGCAGGGTAGGGGAGGCAGATAATACATCAGATTTTCATCTAAATGAAAAGTTGGATCTAAGAGAAGGAAAAGCTTAAAGATGAAGAAAACTGATGAGAATTAATAAATTCACAATTTCTTCAGAAATTGCCAAAACCTTTGCATCATACATTTTGGTATTTCCTTCATATAATGCATATAAGACAAAAAATTCAAACTGTTTCATTATTTAAGATCTACTTTAGACTAGTATATTTATCCTCAAATTCTTCTTAATGATCACTTAATATTTCACATCTTAATGAAAATCAGTGTTAACGATCTAGAGATCTCCTTTTTCAGCCCTTCTACAACTCCTGAATTCAAATCAAGCAGGAATTGCTTATTAAAGCATTTCCACCTTTAGTAGCAGTTTTACTTTACATGCCCTTAGTTAACAAGGAAACAAGAGCTGCTTTTAAATGAAAATATGTATTTCAGCTTCCTCACCTTTCATTCAGAGTAAGAGTCAAGCTTTTCCTCCCAATCAAGGATCAAAACTTTTACTGGGATGCTTTTATTTCAAAGTCTTTAAATTCCTATTTTCATTCTCAATTCTACAGGCCATAGACTTGTCCTGGTAGCCTTTGGCTCCTTTTTTTTTTTTTTTTTTTCTCTCTTTTCTCCTCTGTAGTTCCTGTCTCCCAATTTACAATATTTACCATTAACACCTTCTTTATTCTACTTAATATATGGTTCTATTATTATTACATCTTGTTTCACTCATCTTCTAATATGGCTGCAGCCTTGAAGACAGTTAACAATATACAATTAAAAAAAAATAATTAAAAGTAATTTTAAAAAGTAGTTTACCCTCTGACGGTTGCAAGATTGTGTCTTTTCTTATTTTTTTTTCCAAGAAATACTCATATTCACTCATTGAATGTATTCTCCAAACTGACTATTCTGTGTGGTTTTCAGTTTTGCATGAGCTGTTTAAAATTCCCAAAATATATATTGTTTGTTTGGATCTTGTTCTTTTTACGAAAACTAACTGGTATATCTGGATCTTTTCCATTTAACTATCCCCAATTTGTCACTCTGAAATTAGTTTGTCCTTATCTGCTAAGATGAGGTGTCTGTAGCTTTATGCCATATTGGATGAAAATGAAATTAGAAAGTGCTCTCTGCAGCACTTAGAAACATCAGGAGCATTTTGCTATTAGCAGTATGACATTTCTAACATTGTCACCTGAAGAGAAACCCTGTTATGTAACTTTTTCCTACACTCATCCACTTTTAATGTGTGATTACAAGGCAGATTTGAAGGTCTGAAGCAGTCCCTCAATTATCCATCTTTTGCATTACCTGTTATGACATTCTTTCCATATGCAATTAAAGAGTGTTTAAACTTCTGACTTGTCAGCTCCTCAAACACGGTTGTGTCTTATTTAGCTTTGGAAGAAAATATGCCCTTCTTAAACGTTACAATGCTAAAATAGTTAAACACTTCTGTCCTGTTAAGTTACTAAAACAGACCGTGATAACATGAAAGTCAAGCTTTTGCTTACAAATGAAAAATTACCATTTTTCTTATTTATAATAGACTCCTATTATTATTGCACATGCTATTAAAATTTTACATGTAGCTATTTTTATTCCCCACTTCATGATTTTTTGTAGTATTCATTACATTTTGCATTCCATGAGGCGTGCATTTTTCACATAAATATAATATTCTCTGACACTTTCAATCTCTTGACATGGAGGCCCTCCCAACAGAACAGCAATTTCCTCTGATGATGAAGGTTCAAAAACATTTCACAGGCCAAAATAGTTTTGTATTGCCCTAGTTAACTAGTGACTTCCTTACAAAAAAGTCTGCCTTTAAATCATTTCTTTGGAAAGTCATGGGTCCTTTGGCCCAGTGGCAGTACTACACTGAATTTGGGGAACTGAGCTGAAACTTTTCCCCAAACCTATAAACCTATTTCTAAATGCTGGGTGATTGGAAAACAAATTGGAAAGGCCACATCATACCTAACACTGCTGAAGTAAAACCACTTCCCTAGCATCCTCGGCTTCCTAGTTTTAGGAAATTTGGTCACTCATATCGTCTAGCCTCCTCTGAAACTTTCTCTGCAGATACACTGCCAGAGCAATGACTTTGCCTGGGGAACAGTGCCTGGTATTTTTTTGCTAAGACAAGATGTCTCACGCAGCACTACAGCCGGTTTAGCCCATTATGTTTTTAAAGATGCACTGCATGGATTTCTAGATATTATGCAGCTACAGAAATATATAAAACATACTAAAGTTATAATTGGAGCAGAAAAAAAATGCATTCTCTACTTTGTTGATTTTTATGTATCAGATAATTATCCATCTATTCTATAAATAATAAATCCAAGGCATAATAAATTGTTTTATATATTTATCTGTACACAGAACTGTGGCTGACTTGGATCCCTGTCAAAAGGGTCTTGAAAAAGGAATTCTACCAAGTATTCTTATTTTTGCTATAAAAATAAACTGAGCAATAACAAGTTTCTTTCTAGCCTGCAAGATCTTACTATACGGATTGGGAAAAATCTCTTATATCATACATCAACCTGGAAGTTGAATCACTCTCTTTAGAAATACTGATTCTGACATTAGAAGAAAACTTTCTATTGCTAATATGAGCAAAGTGGAGGATATCATCTTTTTTTTGATTTACAGCAAACTAATCAACCATGATCATCATGTTTTTTGACAAGATATAGGCCAACTGTCAAAATCTGTGAGGTCATACAGTTATCAAATTATTGTTTGTATTTTTCAGTCTCATAGGCTACTCACTCACAATCTTCTAACAGAAAAGTAGAAGCCACAACTAAACAAATAACAGATATAAAAATCTTGGTTACTGTTTTGCTTTAGTTCTTTGAAATAAATCTGTATTTAAATAATCTGTGGAGAGAAAGGTATTCCACTTTTTCCTTGTTCTGACATAATAATAATCTCCCAGGCATTCTTGGCATTTGCATTTTCTCTAGGAGATGGCTATTTTTCTTCAGAAAATATTATATAGATGAGATGGCTAGTTTCTTTTATTTTATTTGACATATTGACAATGGTTTAATCCTCATTTTCTTCCGCAGAACCACATTCTTTGCTGTGGTTTCCCTCTTCATTAAGACAACAGTTCTAACCCTTCTTTTTGATCTATACTTTCACTGTTTCTGTTTAATGATTCAGAAAAAAAGCTTCACATTGTAATTTTTTTTTTCTCATACTGTTCAGCTAAGGTGCAACTCTAGTATCTGTTTAGTGGTTATCCAAGTCTTGCATGCTTTATAAAAGTGACATTCACAGTTTACATATTTACTGTGTAAGAAGGAAAAATGAATTCTAAAATTCTGTGAAGATTTTTACATATACCAACTCAGCAAAAAGACATATTTGACTCAACCTTTTTTACTAGAATGAGCTGTGAGGCTTCCTGCCTGCAGGAAATTCTGTTCAATTTATATGGATGGACTTTAGCTGCTGTTTTTAAATTCTCTTAAAACTAATAGGCTTTGTTCTACAGACCAGATATTTCAGGCACAATTGACAACCCTACTAAATATTTTTCTTTGGGATTTGATTACAACCCAAAATATTGGGTTGTAATGCATCATCCACTTTCAACACTAGGTTGATAATATCTTGGATAGTTATTACAACAGTATTATTACAACATGGTTTGTTATTACAACATGGTTTGCAGGGAGCTCAGAGTAAACTGTGGATTCTACAGTATATACCACTGAAAAATTAATATTCTTTCATGTCATAGAAGAACAGAAAAATTCCACATAAAAGCATTATCATACAGCTCAATTATTAGAAGGAAACTTTGAGCATATTCAGTAATTTTTAAATATTTTATAAGACAATTTTCAAATTGAATTTTCTTATTAAATACCTAGACTTACACAAGTTTATTCTGTTCATACTGCAATTGCCACACAAAGCCTGTTTCTAAATAATTATTACCTTTCCTCTCAACTAACACTACTATATGATCAAAGGGAAGACAATATTGATCTGGAGTTCTGACTTTTGAAAGTTAAGTTGTTAAACTCTCACAGTTCTCCTTAAAAACAAAACTTCAGACTATATTATGCCCTTTGCAGGGAGCATTGATTAAAAATACTTAGCTTGTAATAAGAAAGTATTTTCAATAAAAAAATAAGACAGCACAGGCAATGAAAACAAAATACAGACATGAATATCTGTTCTAGACAGTGTTTTTCTCCCCTGCTCCCACAATAACAGTAAATGATATTATTCAGTGGTCTTTAATTTGCTTACATTTTTAAAGGTATTTTACGTCTCTAAATCTAAGGACATTGAGATCTCCTGCCTTATAACTTCAAAAATACCTGCTATTAAAAACATGGAATGGATATTCCTTGTCTCCTACCCTGAGACATTAAGCTATTGCCCATATAAGGGATATCATTGATTTCTTCCAGTTGCAATTTTGAAGAGCAGAAGAAAACCTCAACACAGAGGCCTTTTTGAAGTCTGATTTGTGGCTTTTCAACTGTGAGAAATGCATCACAAGACTCCACAATGATATTTGATGAACTGCAGAGGCTGTCCAGGGGACTATAGGGTTCTTCTCTCTCATTATTTTTCTTTTGGCTAGATTTAAACAACTCCATATTATTTGTAGCAATGTAGCGCGCACATCAGTATTCAGCAGGGTGAGGTTTTAAGTCCTTCTGTGAGATGCCAATACTCTCCAAGAAACATAAGTACTTTACCTGAAGACTGCATGTCACACTGCAAAGCAGAGTGAGATCCTACTTCAGCTCAGACTTACACAAAAAAAAAAAAAGCGCTAAAAAAAAGAACTGTTTACCTTTTCTATCCACATTGTCAGCTGTAGCTTGGACTTGGGGGGGTTCACTCTGTTTCTGGGAAGACCTGAGTTCAGTATACTTAACCAATGCATTCCAGAAGGACCCCAATTGTGCTTAAGTCTGATCTGTCCAGAAGAAATGAGGGCTTGCTCAGGCCTGCATTGCAGTTATGTGAGCTCACAATCCCTTTCACCAAAGGACTCAAGCATTCAGGCTTAGCACAGTCTGGAGGAGTTATAACATTAACAACTGGAGGACAACATTCAAAATACATACTACATTTATCCCAATATATCTTTTGTATTCCAATCCCTCATCATGGACTTTCGAATCTCCATCAAAAACACAAGAAAAACTACTGTGGCACTGCATAGATTGTTAATATTCAGCTCAAATTCAGCTTTCCATCTCATTGCAAAAATGTAATTCTATGTATCTTTTTAGACTTAACCGTTCCAGAATTAGATCATTCAAGGCATGCAACCATTTATGAAGCAAAACGCTATGCTAGGTGATTTCTGACAAAAAGTAAAGAGCTTTCTGGGAAGCAGACCAAAAATACTTCCACTACAAAAATGATTACTCTTCACTCAGAAATAAAAGGTTAGTAGCAGAAAACCCAAAGATTATTTTCCATATTCTTTGTCTTCCTCCATAACCCCAGACTGTGTGGGATAAACAAGGACTGAGGTGGCATTTCTGCTCTAAACTGCTATCTTCAACATCCAAAAATATAACGGGTTCAAAATTACCACAGCAGGAATCAGCAAAGTAGTGTCTTAAGGCACTTAAAAATCACAACCAAGCAAGAAAGCATATGTTTCTAAATACTTTTAAACTAGATGGAGTTTAAATAGGATTTTTCCATTTTTTCTTAGAAAAACATTTTCTCAATACATGCTGTATAGCCATAATATTGTATCACCAATTACATTCCAGCTAAGAGTTATGAGTTGAACTTTATATTTGTAAACCTGTCTTTGTTTATAGCACTTTTTTTCTATGAAACAGAGTGTGGAGCTACTGCTTTAATTGCCTAATAATTTGAAGATGCTCATCTGTTTGATACTGTCTTTGCTTTCTTCTTGGGATAGCACCAAGAATACCGAGATGTTATTCCTTTAAAAATATGCTTGTTTCCATATATTAATGTTGCAGGTGTACAGAAAGTAGTCTTTTGTGAAGATTTCTCTATACTTTAAAGGACATTTTAAAGATCATTAACTCACCAGGAACAAGGTTTCAGACAAAAATAATGTCTAAGGTACACCTGTTAAATATATTTCTATTATCTGGTATATATCTTCCAACAACTACAGGAAATTCATCATGCTATTACAGAAGACAATGCACCTATTGTGTACTCAGCCCTGGGAACATGACTTCTTGACAGTACATTAGTTCTTTACTTCACACTAATACGCACACAGGCTGTGGAGTAACCCTAACTGTTCTTTTTTTCATGTTTATTTACCTATTTAGCTACTTTGTAGTTCTTTACCTGCCATTTTAAATAGCTACTTAAGCTTCTATGTCTTTCTGTTCAACTCTGAGCAGAAATAATGCAAATAAAATATTATCTCCACAGCCCCTTCTAATCTCCAGCATTATTATGCAGACTACCTGTAATCTCTGCTCAGACTTGTTTTGTACTCCATTCAGAGTGTATTTTATAGCTGACTTTTTTTCAGTTAAAATCTTAGACAGGCTGACATCTTTAAAGATCATCAAGCATACTCTCGCTTCCATGCTGCCAATGATAGAAAGAATTTGCAAGATCTAAACATTTGTGGATATCTATATATACACACCTGTGTATACATAATACATATATATTCTGCATATTAGCTACTTAGTACTTTCAGTAGTAAAACAAAGGCTCTCTTTTTTTTACATTGTTCATCCTATATAAACTTAGCTAAAATAACGTCTCTCTCACCTAGGATTTCTGCTTCCCCTTGCACCAAGCTGTGTTTTCCTCCTGAACAAAACTTGGGTCTCTACTTATACTCTCTAATTTCCCAGTCATCTTCCATGTTCATAGTATCTTGGGCTCCTTTCCTTACCTGCCTTTGCATGGACTATTGGCTTGGGCAGGAGGCAGCAGGTACCATGACTTCAAAATAAGGCTTTTGGTGGTCGGCAGAAAAGCCTTTCTGCCATTTTCATCTAGGAAGCCTAGTGAGAATGAAGAAGGATTCACTTCCGTGCATTTTCACTCAGTGGAAACCTCAGACTTACATTTTCAATAGTCAAATTATCAAATTCAATTATCAAATTCAGTTGAAATTGCCAAACTTTAATAGAGGGATTGACAGGCGTGGTCACACAAGTCTCACTTTCAGAGAGCCAAGCTAGCAATATGCAGAGTATTTCTTCTCAAAGATGAGGTGTCTAGGAGAATCTGGCTCACCTGAGACTTTTTGCACAAGTTATAGATAAAAGTAGTACTCAGAAAATTGACAATATTCTGATAGATAACTAGTATCTAACTATGCTGAAACAAATACAGAAGGCAAATGTAAACGGATGGTCGATATGAGTCACAGGATTATTTCCTTGTCTGTCAAAGAAAGGAGGAGTCTCTTAAATTGAGCAAAATATTTTCATAGTGTAAAAATGATATTAAAAAATTCAAAACTGTTCCATTGAATAAGATGATATACTAGTAGGATAAAATATGCAGCATAAAGTTTAGCAATTAAGCTGTATTTCAAAAAGTTAGTGTTATAGGATCACAGCAAAGTGTATTTAACTGTGAATGGAAGTGTGAGTTAAGCAGAATACTGTTAGTTGGGATGAAAATATTTAAGGGTCAGAGAAAATATTTTAAAAATTAAGGACCTTTTAAATGACAAATATACAAGTAATGTACTTATCCTAAGATCTCATTCCTCTTCTAATCATTCCTTAGAGCTTTCCAGCCCTTTGATTCATGGGATGCATGTGTATATTCTTTTAGAGAAAGGAGGAAATATGTTTTATTCCTCCTTCAAGAGCAATAAAACAGTCTGATGTGCCCTTCTAGCTGGAAGAGATCTTTTATATAACTCCCTCTGCAAGTCATTAATATCACTCCAGGGTTCACAAGGGAGAGGATTGTTTAACAGTAACAATCTCTAATGTTTAGATATGCTGATTTCATAGAAATTTCTTTGTTCTAGAAAGCTAGACTTTTAAAACAAAACTCCTCTTTCTGTGAGCATCAAATTTATGGGCTGGCTAAAACAGTGCATGTGGTAAATGCCCTAGAAATAAGAATAGCAAACATCTCTTTCTATACAGCATGTATTTCTGCATAAGATTTCAAAACTTAGGCTTCTACTGAACTTATCATGATAATGGAGACAAACTTCTAGACATATAGCTTTGTATAAACCTTGAAGAGCATCTAGTTTTATAATTTCTATGTTGCAGGACACACAGCAAGACTAGTGGAGTGACTACTCTAAGGTGACGCTGGAACTCTATTTCACACAGCAGAATTAAACATAGAACTTCCAAGTCCAAATCCCATGCCTCAGCTCTGACTTTACCACCCTTTCCTCCTCTGCATATTAGCGTCCCCTGTATTAATCAGGATAATATCCTGGAGAGATGGTCAATCCAAATACTACTCTTTTGCAAACATTCTCCTTCAGTCTTCTGACCCACACATCCTTTTCTGAAAAAGGAGGCCATCCATGTTTTAAAATCTTCCATTTCTGGTCAAAAACTACTGTTCCAACAAAATAAATCAACACAATATAACACTAGAATATTTCAAAACATTAGACCTGTTTTCTCTTTAAGACTGATGGGAGGTCTTCTGGGTTGTTCTCTACAGTCTCTAAAGCTGGGTGTGCACTGCCTGCTATGACTGCCTTATGACTTTGCAGCCTTTCCCTTTGAGATGCCCTGGCAATTTTTCAATACATTGTTTTACTTTTTTCTTCACTATCACCAGTGTAAATAGCCTGCAGAAAAAAAGACTGATTATCTATGATAATTAACCAGAAGCGATAAAAGCACTGAACACAGTATATAAAGAGATTTATACGAGATTATCCAAATATTTACAAGACAGGATCAGCCAAAGCTAATTTCTCATGGAAGCCTCTATAAAAAGGGAGTTTACAGGAAGGATTTGATTGCTAAAAATGTTCCAATTGTGTTTACAACAGATTGTAACATTTGTAAAGAAAGTGAAAGGTATTCCCAGCCTAATATAGTTGGATTCTCAAAAGGAATCTATAACAAAAAAAAAAAAAATATGCAACTGGAAACACATTTATGATAAGAAAAAAAAAAAAAAGTTAGGACACATGCTTTTGACCCATTCACTAATCTACTAGAATAGGTTACCTTTCCTTCTTTCCTTCTTTCTGTATATATTTCATCAAAATTCAAAGAATTTTCAATTAAACTTTATAGAAAGAAAAGTGTTACTAAAGTAGCTCCAAAAGATTGTAATAAATGTCCTCACACATACATTTTGCATTTGATCTAGTATCAACTTTTTTTCCTCCAGATTTAAGAATTTAATATCACGGTTGTCAGGACTGCTCAGTGTAAATTCTACTAGCAGTATTCTCTGGCATGTAAAAAGCAGACCAAGTCTACTGGATCACTTTTTCTGCAAAAGCCATAGAAGGTGCCACAGAAAGAAGAGGGAGAGTAGGAGGTGAGAGAACAGAATGCCATTTAGGCATGAAAAAGTCCTGTGAGAAAGCAGCAACTTGTGAAGGAAGGAGGAATCGGAACTTGTTAACCAAAGGCTATTGAGAACACCTGTAGGAGGAAGCAACAGTTCACATCATTCAAGAAATAATTATTTCTTAACTTGACAAAAAAACAGCAATCGGAGTGGCTCACAGCTTGGGGTTATTCTAAAATCTGTTATGTGCGCTTATTAAAGTACCAAACTTATCCATGAAGCATTGAAACACTGATTTAAAATGTCTTAAATTTCATTCTGGAGAGGACTCATACAAGTATGTGACACAAAGTGAGGCAATTTTAACTGATAAATAAATTATTGCTATGATTTAATGGCAATTAGCACAAATGGAAATTTAGGAAGACAAATTCTCTACTAGATTGCAAAATGTCATGAGTTTGAATTTTGCGTCAGGCATACAAATGATCCTTTTCAAACTACTCTGGTAACAAGGCACAACAGAAAACTCTCACTGTGTCACACATAAAGGAGAGTAGAGAGACAGAGTTCCGAAAGATGTTGGAATGTTTGGTGCTGAACCAAGTCTATGATTCTTTCCTATTCTGCACATTACTGATGCCAATATTTTATAATATATTTATATAGATTTATATATGTATTTACACTGAATATATATAGTATATAAATATAATACATATATATTTTATAGATGTCTATATAAAAGTATATATTTCCAATATATATTTTCATGTCTGCATAACAGAAAAATAGGTCAGCTTTATAAGGTATATAGAATCTAGTTTTCACATTAATGCTACAGCAATGTAACTCCACATTCAAAGAGCTTTTTATTATTTTTAAAGCTAAAATACCTGTCTTCATATTTAGCATAGAAAAAGAAAACAAATAATAAAACTCAAAATGGTGTGAAATTAATGCAATTTTGCCAATTACTTCACCGCAGCTGGAAAAGATAACTGAAAGATTACAGAAGTTAAATCCTGCATCAAACATTGGAAAACACCATATGGCTTTCCTGGATGCGTTTACCATAGTAAGCAAGAGAGGCACCAATGGTTCCCAAGTTGACCACTAGATTATTTTGATAGAAGACCAATATGATTTTTACTGACTGCACCACATTAACCAAATGCTTTCCTTCTTGATTCCTGATGGAAGTAATCACTTCAGAAATACCTCATAAACAGCTTCTTAGAGCACAACTTAATACTTCCTAGTCCATATCTAATTATACTTGTATTCATTTTTTTTTCTTTTTAAGAAGCAGCATCAGCTTTTAAGAATACTTTGAGCTAGACAAAAACAAAGGAACTAAAAAGCAGTCACCTGTACAGGATATTGTGATAAATACTCTGAAAAATGGACTTTTTAGATGTGTTTCCTTTCAGAAATAAAGAATCCAGGTTAATTATTATAAACCATGTATTTTAAAAACCTAAGAATCAGACTGCTTCACCCTTGGAATAGTAGAAATGCTGACAATCAAGTGCAGCTAATTACAGTGTAATTTAAATAATGGACAAAATCTAGGGATTTCTTTAAGATAAGCACTTTTATTGCTCTCTAAACACTCACATTTGAATCCTCTATTCTAGTTAATAATGGATGGCAATCAGTTACATGTTCTGTATATTTTTTTATGAGGAGAAACATTAGCAACATGAGAAATTTTGAGGATAAGCCTTTTCATCTCTTCAAGCCAGTGGAAAAACAAGCAATCTCTGCAAAGGTGGAGTTTCAGGTCAGTGAGAAACAAGCATTGCAGTTATTTACAGAAGACTTCTCTCCTCCTTTCCAAAACCTTTAAAATTGATGTCTTCATTCAAATGGAGTCTGGGATGAAAAACACCTATCATCAGGTTGCATAAATTATTTATTCCCACGCAAAATGAAATATCCACGTTATTGTTTCAGATTAGAATTAAAAAATCAAATTATTTTTCTTTTTAAAATGTGAAGAAATCTGTATGCCAGCTAAGCTATATAAAAGCTACCAACTTCACACTAACAAAGGGCAAGGTTATTTAAGAAATTGTGTCACTTGATTTTGGAAAAAATATATTCCCACTATATTAACAAGATGAACTATTTCAATTTATTATTATATCAAATGTTTGGTTTTAACTCATTACTACTGTTGGCTATTCCTCCGAAGAACATCACAAACCACAAGAAGAAAGAGCTTCTACAAAAATTAGTGAGAAATCTATTAAATTAGTTTCAGACCAAGAATCTTATTCAAGATAACAATTATCTTGTTAAATATACTTCAGTGTGACATTATTCAGCAGTGAAATAGCCAAACCTTGCCCAGAAAGCAGGGTAGGAGACTGATGCAAGTAAAATCGTCAATTCTAACCTATTTGTTTAAATTTCAGTATTTTCCTCTCTCTCGTACTGACAGATGACAATGGTCTTATCACCTAGGAAAAAGGTGAAATGGAACAAATTACATTCTGTGATAGTTTCTGTTCTGCTTTATAAAACTGAAGCAAGGAAGACAAGAAAATAGCAGAAGGCCAAATACCCTCAGGAAAATAATCTTAACCCTGTAGATTACTGTCAGTACCATCATTTTACTGGAGCTCGGCTACAGAAAATATCTTATGCTATATATCAGCCCTGCTGTTGTATTCTACAACTTTGGAAAAGATTGTAAATATTGAGTTCTTGTGAGATTCACTGATGGACATTATATTTGATTATTTCCAGTTTTAATTGTTTTCTCCTTCATAGTTACTCTTCAGGAACACATCCCACTTGCTAGAGGATTATTCCAGAGGCAGCTCATGTATATTGAGGCTTTCCCCAGACATTTTCTTCATTCATTTGCAAGTTCTATCTAGCCTGTCAATGTCTGAAGAGTTTGATTACTGGAGTTTTAGGATGAAGTAATTCCATTTCAGCTGCCACATATCTCAGTAATAACCTTTGCATATGCCATACCTCATCTATAGCAATGCTGATGTGTTCCTGACACTTCTGATATGCACTGATATGCAGTGATATGACATTATGCAGGCAGCACAGTAAACATAGTTCTTTCAGGATACACCACATATTACACTGCAAACACTCCACCTGTGCACAGTGTTTGCATACACATACATTTTGTTTTGCATTTCCTGGACAGAAGCAACAGACTACCATTTTTGTTACATGTTGCTCATTTTTCATATTTTACACATTTATTCACAAGCTTTAAAAAAAAAAAAAAAAATCTATTATACTGATTGTCCTGCCCATCTTTATGGTGCATTGTAATACTTATAATAAAAAAGGAGCCTTTCAAACCTAAAGACAAGAAAAAAAAAAAAAAGCAATCACAATAGCTCAACTTCTTATATTAAAAAAATAAATAAATAAATAAAAAGTGTTCCCAGACTAAAAGAAGATTAGCAATAGCTAGCAGAAACCCTTTAATACAGCTGCCAGCGCAGGGGGAAGAAAACCTCCAGTATTTAAGTATAGATATTTCTCCTTTCCACCTTCATTGATTGAGCATTTTTCCTGTGGCTTTACAACCCTTATTAGGTGAGAAACAAGTGAAATTCAGCTTCCATTCTGAAGAAAGCAATGAATCCCTTTTAAGATGGGTGAGTCTCAAGACTGCAAAAATGACTTAGTCTTAAAGCAGTTATGGACAGGCTCACAGATCCAAGAATCATTCATTGGATTAATTATCCTTTCAAACTGTAAACCTCTCAGGGCTAAAAACTAAACAATAGAACATAGAACAATAGAGCGTTCACTGCATTCTACTTCATTTCCTAACCGTGGCCATATATGTTGTGATCATCCTTTTCTGGATGTTTTTCACAACAGTAAATAGCCACACATCTATCTTTAGTGAAGTACTACAATTTCAGACAGTAATTAATAGCATTAGGAATCTAAAAATTCTTAGCATTACTATAACCTTTTATGATGCATACACATGAAGGAAGTATTTCAAGAAAGTCTTAAGCACTTCCTAATAATTGAAGCCTAGAGTGATGTCTACATTCCTAAATTCCTTTAACGTAAGCCTTTCCTTATGTCTACTATATAGTTCAGAATGTCAAAGAAAAATATTTCAAGTGATTATTTTTCTTGCTTTTCTTGAAAGCAAATTTTAAATTGTATTTTTCATAAAACTAAGTCGTATTTACAGAGTGTAATCACCTGCTCACTGAATACAAATATGTCCAGAGCGCTAATTTCAGAGTAGTGCTTATAGAGCATTAGGCAGGCTAAGTTCAAAGAAATCCCATGAAATATCTAGGGGAATATTCAAAACGTTACAGAACAGAGTACTGCATATCTGGATGCAGCTAGAACTGCTTTGTGCAGGGGTCTGGACTAGGTGACCACTGGTCACTTCAACTGAGGTCCCTTCCAGCCTCAAATAATCTATGATCCTATAGAATAGAATAAAATGCTAAAGAGTTACATCCATGCTTGACACACTTGGGTAGGCATCCGTATTCTTTCAAGGGAAATGTTGTGTAACTAGCCTTGAACTACATTAGAAGCAAGTTCAGTTCCTGTTGCTTGCAGCAATTCTTTGCTTACAAAAGCAGTATATTTCAAAAAGCCATATTATGCACTGATATACAGGTAAAAATAATTGTATTTTTTCTTTCAGTTTACACAATACACCTATCATTCTATAATATGAATGAACTGCCATATAGCTTTCAGGATACACAAAAAATTAGAGTGTTTCTACAGTCCAACTTAAATTCTATAACCGTAAAATGTATACGGCATTCACTTGCATGCAAATGAGTGCTAACCGGAGTCCTATGTCCAAATGTAGCCAATTCTACAAATAGGAGTCAGCCACCAAGATAAGCTGACTGAACCTAAATTATCATTTAGAGACAAAGCTACATTTTCAAAGTGATGATCAGAGGAGGTCATATGTTGGTCAAATGCTTTTCTTATGGTGAAAGATGAGCAATATGAGAGCATAAGCAACAACAGACCTAGTCAACTAAATTACTTAAGATTACTGAACATGACTGAAAGCTGGAAGTTGCTCACAGTTTTAAGCTAAGAGGTTGTAAAACATTTTGAGCATATTTAAAAACATTGGATTTCTTTTTATATATGGTATAATTCTTGCAACTCAGATGAGTTAAATTGCACCAGTGAGACAGGAGACACTTGGAATTACCCTTTTACAACCAGTGACTCTAAAAACATTTATTTTGTATTCAAAATTCAATTCCATTTGATTTTCTTTGAACAATATAGGTGTATCTAAAAATATATCTATGTATATGTATGTGTGTATACATCTGTTCTCCACAAGAGATGAATCATTTCAAATTGAATGATGCTGACCATATGTCACATTTATTAGCATCCTCAATTCATATTTCTAGGCCTTGGCTAATAATTCAAATGTAATGCAATATGGTGCAATTCACACCACACTTGCAGAACAGAAAAGCACTGCATTCACCCAGCAATGGGTATACTTAGGGACAAACTTTGTGGTTCTTGCAACTTCCAAAGGTTGCCAGTGAGAGACATTCCATAGGGAAATGTCTTTGAGGACAATAGCCTATAAGTTTCAATAAAAGCAGTCGGGGATCTACCCTTTTTACTGTTTTTTAAAGGACTTTGTTCACTGCAACCAGAAGTCTCCAAGTGAAGGAAATTAAGAGATTAAGCACCTCATCTGCTCAAAGGGTAATTCCCTTTTGGGTAGTACTATAAAACATGGTAGGTTTATTGATGAAGTCTGTGCTTCTCCAAGGAAACATTGCTAGTTTCTTTGCAATGGACTTAATCAGCAGAACTGGGTAATTTCAGATTGGCATTTTGCTACTTGGAAGAGTTACATGCTAAAGTAATCTATCTACATCAGGAATAGAATTTCCTTGTTAATGTCCACACCATTAGGTAGTTAAGGCCTTTCACAAGTGAGCTGAACGAGTTTTGAAAATTTCAGTATTTTAACAGAAGTGATTTTCCATTCACTCTAGAGAGACCAGGAGGGGTTTGGCTTTGGGGATGGGGTAGGTAGGAGTGGATTTGTCCATGTCAGAATATTAGAAGTTCTGACAATCTTTGAAAACCCAGCAAGCCTTACAAGGGGCACACTGCCTGCCCATTCTGCAGTTCTCATCATTTAGCAGAGCTCAATTTCAAACACATTGCCACAATGAAAACAGAACCAGAGGTCATTTTGTCAGCTCAAAAATAAATGAAAAGTGAAACAGCAAACCCAAATATTTCTCCATACCACTCTGATTTTCAGCAAATATATTTTAATTCAAGTGTAATGTTAACAGATTCAATTGTGCAATACAGTCGGTTACTGCAAGTGTACATTATAGATACAAAGGTTAAACTTCATCTTTGATGACTGTAGAGCAACTAGTCAGGTCAGGACAATAAGTAAAATAGATTATGTATTATTTCAATAACTTTATTTCTAAATTATGGCAGCATCAGATAGCTGACCATCCCAATAAACCTTGGATGGTTCTGATTAAAATCATGGCTTTAATCAGATTCTGATGATCAAAAATCATGATTTCTGAGGAGACCATTATCTGGAAGAAACAAGCCAAATTTATTCAAAAGTCAGGCAGTTTCTTTAGCTTAAGTACCATCATGATTCAATAGATTCCATTTAGATTGCCTCAGAAGAGTATAATTTGAATATTAAACTGATAATTAGGCAATGTTAGCAGTTTACAATAACCAAGCAATTCTTATTCCTCCTTGGGCAACAGGAAACATTTTAAAATCCTACGTACAAGTCTGTCATTAAATTTTTTTTGTAAAATACCATAAGGTTTAGCAACCCAGCTAGCATTCAGTGTTTGTTTTTGTAATACACTGAATGGATTTAGAGTACATAATCAGGATAAGACTGATTTCTGCTTTCTGAGATGCTACTGTTCTACTAATAAAACATATCACCAAAAATCAGCATACATCAGGAGGTTGTATGTTCCAGCTAAGCTTACCCTGCCAAATTCTCCTTCATTCACTATTGAACATGTTATAATGATAGAGCAATGAATAGTTAATAGAGTCGTATAAAAGACAAGAGCAAGGAAAAGCCTTGAACTTTCACCCTTTACTAAACTCATTACAAGTCTCTGAAGTGGATTAAAATAGCATAGAAAGCACCTCTGATTCTCTTTCAGTCATAGAAATGACCTTTGAATTTCATTGTGTTTACAATAATCCTCCATGCAGATGGATGTGAACTTTAGCTAAATTAGTTTGACCTATTGCAAATAAAGAAAAATGATTTGCATTTAATGTTTCTTCCTGGAAGCTAAGGACAAAATAAGACCACAGCGCAGCATAACTAGAAAATATTCAAACATTTTCTATTATTGTGCAAAAGGAACATGTAAAATTCACCATAGGAGAAGAAAGCAGGTGCTTAAATGTGTCCTGTATATAATAGGAAAGAGGATACAGACTGCTGCTTTACAGCAACAGCTGTCCAGTTTTGCTCAAGTTCCCAAACCCTAGAAAGTGAAAAGCACTCTCCTGCATGAACTCAGTTGTTTAGGTACCTGAATTAATAGGAACAAGAATCTAGCCAGTGAAAATGCCCCTGAAGTTTCCTTGCTGATCATATCAACTAACAGAGACTTTAGCTGCAGGGAAATACAGCAGACTTTTACATCACTAGTTCCCTTACCCACCCCCATAAGAAATCCCAGCTAAAATCCTGTCGTATCTTTTTAGTTAATACATTCTTTGAACACACAGTAAAGCCTTTTCTCAGCAAATACAGCTAACAGTAGTGTTACAGGGCTGCATCCACAGATCTCAAACCCCTTTTGGAAGTGCACTCAACCCCTGTAAAATGGCAGTTCTTGAAGTGAGGTATACTGCATCCCATGCATTTCATTTTCATGCTTTTAATACACTGACACAGTTCTGCTACCCAAGGGCAAACTGCACTGTGAATAATTTCTCCCAAATACCATTCACCACATGGATATACATGGTATGTAGCCTATGGCTACCATACTAAGCCATAGCTTGCCAGAAGTGAGATATATTTATTAGGAGGATTACTCTACTTGTCCAGTTCCCATATTGTTTCCTGAAGAGCTTTCTCTCAGAAGTCTATTAGTAGATCAGCGAGAGTTTTGACATCCCTCACTATGGAATATGCATTCCAGCCCCTCATCGTATCCACTGGGACATGCTTTGCATGTCACAGGCATTCCTAAGACAAGAAGTTCATGCCTGGATGCAAACAATAATTCTTCTTCCAAAGCTCTCACTGTCCTCATAACACACCATTTTAATGAGGCCAAAAACTTGTCAAAATATGTATAACGGTCTTAGATAAAGGATAAATGGTCTTAACCGGTCTTTAGATAAAGGATAAGTCTAATCTAATGCTTAGACATGCTAATGAATGATGCTTGACTGACACTCAAACTACCCATGTATAACCATCCAGCAGCCTTTAGCATTGAACAATTTGGGGACATGTATGTAGAAGCGAAGACTTTCCATCACCTGCTATTTCCAACTTGGTATTTGGCCAGCAGTCAAATACATGAAGGAGACTTTTCTATGCATAATAGGTCTACAAATTCTTATCACAACTATCCAGCTTATACAAAACTACAATTTTACATAGTTAGCTGTACTAAATGCAATCATCTTCCCTGTGGAACAATGTTTCTACACTCTGCTGTGTACAGCATACATACAGTCATGCTTCTCTTATTGGAGAAAATGGAGGAATCCTTCATAATAGTCAGAAAGGCACTGGTAGTTAATCAAAATAGATAAAACTAAACAGTTCTGTGAAAAAAGAAAGGAATAAGATGAACAAAGATGCATTCAAAACTGATTTTTTCTTTAGTTGCACTTGCTTGAGAACTGGAGCATAACATCAGTGCGGGGCGGTGAAGCTGCAAGAGGAAACAATATAGAATCTCAGGAGAGTTTCGGGCAATAAGTTACACTGTTAAAAGAGATCAGTATTAGTGGCAGGTGGCAAGGTATCTTTATTCTGCTGAGCTTTGTATTTTTTAAGAGCGCTTCTGTAGCATCTTAGTCTTACACCTTATTTTATCTTACTCACTAGAGGGTAACACTAATTCTTCTTATCATCATGAACATGAGACAAACAGGAGCAGTACAAGCAAGTAGCTAGATTGTATTATGGTATTTTCCACAAAAAAAAAAAAAAAAAAAAAAAAAAAAAAAAAAAAGGAAACACTTAAAACACTTAGGTGCCATTAGCCTCTCTTCTACTATCCAGACATACACTAATATTATATTTTCTAAAGAGAGATATTTATGATTAAGACACATGAATTAATGCCATGAGATTAAGGTTTACATTGCTATTATTGCAAGGTCAGTTTCAAATTTGTACAGGCAAAAACTGTACCTTTCAATGTAACGCATATACAAGCATTACTGAGATAAGAAGCACAGATACGTGGTTAAAAACAAAGATGAACAGAAAATCTGTTCTTTGTTCTACAAAGATGAACAGAAAATCTGAGAAAAGAAATGATGCTGAAGAGCAGTTTACTGTCTCAAAAGTTGATGAGCCCTCCTATGTCTGTAACAAACTGATAAGGAAACAATCTGTTTGCATTAAACATACACAGATCTCCTCAGGCTCATAAAGCTCATAGGTCTTCTCTAAACACAAGATAGCACACCAAGATAGCAAAAAACGTAGCATAGTCCAAACATTAAAGCATGGAGGGAATATCAAGCAAGGCTGAAGACACTAGTAAAATCCTTCAGTAAGTGGAACAACGTGCATATTTAATGCAGGAATTTTTTGAAAATGCATGATGGCAAACTGTATTTTTTCCTCCCATGTAATGGTTTCCTTTTATCCTGAAAAATATTAAGTCACTATGGGGAATGTCTTTCTAGCATGCCAAAATTGTGCTGACTGAATAATTAGTTAAAAAAATCTGCATTTTCAGGAAAAAAATGTCATTTATTGCAACTGTTTCTAATGTACTGACATGTACAACAAAAAAGAAAAGTCTAATGAAAACAGTTTTCAAAGAAAAATAAAAGAATTTATTATTTTATGTGGTATGAAAGCATCTGTAAATACATCCTGATTAATAGCTATAAAAATAAGGTCTTATTTATTCTAATACTTATGAAGGCTATTCAAACTAGCTGCATACAAGTTCTGCTTCCAAGCATAAAATTCTACACATGCTTTCACTGTGACTACAGAATGTCTTCTGTAGCTTGGCTCATCTCCAGAAGATGACCATTTTTTTCTGCTGCTGCATTCTACCCTGTAGCCTACCTAACTGCTCAGCTACCTCGGTCACGCAGCTTTTGTGCAAAGATTGCAAAAATGTGATAACCTATAGCATTAACTTAATGGCAGATAAACTGAACTTATGCTCCAGAAGTTATCCAAAAGCTGACAATTATTGTGCAGCAGTAATTACAAGGTATCTATAAAAAAAATAATGGAGGCAAGA
>VZSV01000072.1:2427183-2469116 GCA_013398735.1 Nothocercus julius
AAACATAATTTGCAGGCTGATACCAGCCAGGGACAGTTTTGTTTTTCTCCTTCCTATAAAGACACATATCCCTTACCAGATTTATTGCATTCCCTTCCCATCTCCCTTGCAAGCCCTCCCAGGTGTATAAAAATGTTCATAATTGTTCACGTAATTGCTTATGCTTTACCTTAAAAAGGTGAAGAATAACCCAAACAAAAGAAAAGAGAAAAACATCTCTCAACAAGGTCATTTGAAGGATTAAACTTTATGCTCATTTCTGCTGCAGGAAGGAAAAAGAAGATTGATACCATATGCCCTGTCTATGAGAGTCTCAAGTTGTCAATGATTTATACAAATACACTTATTAAGATTTATTGATTATATTTTTACAAAGTATTAACAAAGTGTTTTGATCAATGAAACATCTCTTTGTCAGACAGAAAATTGTCAGTTCATTAGACTCTAGTCTTCCAGATCCCAAAACATATCTGCTTAAAAATTATTTCTTAGCATTTCTCTAATGCACATGACCATCTCTCTGCAATATCTCCATATTGGATAAAACATAAGAAATTGGGTAATAAAAATAATAAAATCTTAGATAGATATGATAGAGACCTGCTGAAAATAATATTTAAGCTGCCAACAACCTACCAGGTAACCAGTCTCCTTAACAGATTTTTAGTTCCTTTTTCTAAAACATATAGTCAAGTATAGACCCTCACCCTCCCACGGGCTTCTCTCACATTTACAAAGGAACCATTGACACACCCAGAATCTGCTCATGTTCCATTGAAAATATTTCTCAGTCTTGGCCTGGTAACACTGTCTTGGACACCTAAATAGAGTTTTGGCCTATACTCTCTCAATTTAGAGAATTGAAAGTGAACAAAATCAAACCAAAAATAAAGCAAAAATAAACAAAAAAAACCCACCCCCAACTATTTGTTGCTAGTACTAAGTAGCACAGAAAGAAGGAAACAAAAAAGCTAGGGTTAAACACTTCTCCTTTTATAAGTAAAAGAATTTCTGCAACCCAGAAAGAAGTTTCAGTTTCACAGCTGTATTTACATTCCGTCTGGGCATTTGGTGACTAAAAAGCTTTATTTCAACAGTCATTTACATTTCACTGCAAGGATTCTGCAAGAGTTTTACCAAACAACTTTTAAAAGATAACAGAGAAGATACTTACATACCTGCAATACCACTCCACACAATCCAGAATTGCAGACACAGGGACATAGGATATGGAAGGGACATGACTGCCACAATACCTCGACTATTCAGAATAGCTCAGCCATTCTGAAACATGCTGATCTCTATCAGAAAATTCTTTTTTCCAATCACAGGCCTGACATCCGGGGCTGATGTCCACATGTACTTCACCCTCCTCACCTCTCCATGTTCTTCCTGTGTCTTATCTGTCCTACCAGTGCAATAGGGCCAAAATCTGAAAACAGTTATGCTACCTCAATCATTTCAGATTATGATACTCAACACACTATATTATTGGTAAATGAGTGATCCAATTACTGCTTCCCAGCTGTGAACTGGACGTTAAAGTACAGTTGTCATCTGTTGACCTGGCAGGGGTGCGTAAAGCTTGCAAAAAAAATTATGAAGGTTGAAGAGAGAAAGAATACATAGGCAGTAAAATATTTATCAAAACTGACATTCTAAGAAAAAAAGAGGGGAAAAAAATCTCAAAATCGTGTTTTATCATTTTATTTTGTCTTTTTTTTTTTTTTTTCAGCAATGGCCCTTTAAGTCTTCAGTAGCTCTCAAACGCTTCATATTTCTGACAATAACACTTTTAACTCCATTCTCCCCACCCTTAGTCAGGAAAGCTGGGGTCTGCTTATTTGACTGACTAGTCCTCCTGCCCCCTCCCCCTTTTTTTTTTCCTTAATTGGTTATTCTCTTATCCATAGTTGCAAGCTCTATGGGACACTATATTAGTCATTCCACGCAAACTTTCTGATATGAAAATTTCCAGCTCCATAGTAATTCCAGCACTTTAAGTTGCTTGAGGTGTTTGGGTGATCCCTAGCACATCCATTAGTCTTCCTGAAAAAATAAAATATCCTACAACATTTCCATTACTTAATACATTATTTCCCTCATTCCTCACATTTACTCTAGTCTTCCAGCAAGCTTTGAGTGGAGTATAGTGCTCCCTCCAAAAATGAAAGCAATAATTCAGCTCCACAACCACATTCCTTTGTCTTGTCCCCTCCACTTTATTTCATCAGCTACACATTCTAACAGGTTCACCTCGCTTCTTGGATTCCCCCTAAGGCACCAATGTGATCAAATGAAGAGAAGTTATTCTCATTCAAGTTTCTTTTTTTGTAGGTGGAAATGGATGACAGCCACTCAATATTCTATTTTAATTGGAGACTGTGCATTTCATTTAGAAGTTATAAAATACCAGAGTGTGGGAATCTAACACAGAAGAGTAATCACAAGATTAATGTCTTCCTAAAATAAATTCATTACTGATGCTGCAAAATAAGCTTGCATTACATGCTTACTTTCTTTTGGAAACCCAGAATCTGTTTCTTACAATCCAAGTAAATAGAAGCAGTATATACAGAACAGTATATACAGAAGAGTTCTTTCCTGAGTGAATCCAAATTTACTACATGAATATTTTTACAGTAAGCAAAACAATGTTGTTGCAAGTATAGAAATACCTTGGCTCCTGAAAAAGCCAGTCTTCATCATACAAATATATCATAAAAGTATTACAAGTCAGTATCTCAACATTTTATGCATCAGCTTTGACTTCAGTGGTAAAAATAGCGAAGCCAACAGACTTACATTCAGCCTCCAGGAAATATATTTGCACACAGACTACTCTGCTGAGAAAGGTGTAACTTGAAGTGACTTCATGCTCATTGACGTCATAAAATGTTAAAGTGGGCAAGTTCTTAGAACTCTTACCAGTTTTATTCTTTAGATTATTAAGTCACCACTTAAACATACTAATCTATACCAGATCAAGCTATCCTAAAATGGTAAAGTTGCAGATGAGTTGTGAGGGAAAGCCTCAAGTTGCTTCGATCCTGTTCCAACAGGAGTAAATTGAATGTGGTATCAATCCAAGACAGCACAGTCTATTTGTTTGCATATTGTTATCTTAATTGTTTGAGGCTTACACTTTCAGGTCCAGTTGTCATCCCTGCATGCACTTTCCTTCCTCTAAATAATAGAATCACCATTGTTTGAGACCAACAAGATAGAATCAATTCCAGCAGAACCACATCTCCATAACAGAGGGAATACAAGGTATTCTCTATATTCAGGACATTTCAGCGGCATATTCTTTGTTAGTACCTCTCAGGAAACCAGAATTGCCAGCGGGGGAGAAGGTTGCTCTAAAGGTTGATCAAGTACTTTTACAGTAGGTAATGTTAACATTGGTAATCAGGACAGCTACCCCATGTGAACAACCTAGAGAAAGTCTTAATCACTTAATCAAGTAAGTAATTCGAAAGGCAATTTCGATCAAGGCAAATTAACAAAGTATATACTGCAATATTTTTTCTTTCAAAATTAGCCACTTCATGAACAAGAAGACTAAGCAGCCTGTAATTTAACTGAAATTAATTACATCAATACCTCAACGCATCATTTAAGTGATTGATTTAAATTAATTTCTTTGAGTTAAACTAGTTGATCAGTGGCTTGACAATCCAGTGTAAACAACAATACAGGTAAGTCACTCACTAGATCTTCACTGCAGCTGGTGGGCAAGCATATCCAGGAATCCTGTATCCATTTCATTTTCTGACCTAACGGCTACCTCACTGCTACAGAAAGTATGGGCCTGATCTGGGCACCTCTGTTTAGGTCCAAGAAATGGTTGCAGATACCTTCATTTCCCATTGTGCAATCCCATTTGCCTTCTGGATTTCTATTTAGCCAATTTTGGCTGCTGCTCAGCTTTATTGCCTGCAAAAATGAGGATGGACTAAAATGAAAATACAGAGTGTAACAGTATACAAAAGCCAATAGAACAGAACACATATGTGCACAGGTCATAATGCAAGTAAAAAAATAAAAATAAGATGCAGAGGAATTTCATCTATCAGTATTATAGTTTTCAAGTCCTTATTTTACTTTTCCCTTCGGACAACATGACCCACGTAGGGATTTAACTGTCAGTACTCCTAACCAGGATTTTCATTTTTTCAGCTCAATCCTTCCAACAATGGAATAGAAGCCCACTAGTACAACTCTTCTATCTCTGTAACGCATTGGTATTATGACATCTTTGAAAGTGATTTAATTACATTTTCTTGAATACTATTACTGCAATTAGATTTTAACTATTGAAACTCTGAATTAAGAGTCCCAACACTCATTTTATTCCACAGAAGAAACCTTCTGTCTAGCAGTATTTTAAAGGTGAAATGACTCTTATAAAGCCTTGAGACTTGAAAGGCTCATCAAGAAAATTTTATTTTCCTTAATCTTTTCCTTAGCTTCCTAAGTTTGGTAAAGATATTGTTAATCTTTCTTAGGTAACTAATTTTCCAATTAGTTTCAGTATTTAAACCTCTTCATTCTTCATATAGAAAAGCACCTTCTGATTCAGAAAACTGCAAACAGTCACTATATTCTGCACTGCATATTTATTAACATATGTCTAGGCCATTTCAACTGTAACAAAATTCTTTCACCCTGAAGTTTAATTGGCAAATGTCTTCCGATAACAATAATCATTTTTTAATATTAGAAGAGGAATCTTATTTTAACAAAAAAAAAAGGGGGGGGAGGGTCTGTAACAATTTGTTTAGCTCTGGGAGGGTGGCAAAGATCATGGCCAATCAGATCCCACTTTCTAACAAATCACTTTCCAATAATTTCACTTCCAAATTACGGTAACACTTCCTCATAGCACATCTCACTGTCAAAAAGCCCGGTACCGGAAGCTCACTCCTACTTATTCAGGCATTACAAGAGAAGTAGACTTAAAATTTGAACATACAGTTCTAAGGCACAGACCTATCAAACATTTTAAAACATGTAGATAGAGATGTAATCGCTGCAGTTGAAGGTGCTAAAAATGAACTACTAAATACTGAAAGGTTACAGCAAGAGAATTTTTGCTGCACTCTTAGCTGTCTACTGGACCTATCTGACCTAAACATAGATACACTATGATGCTTAAAAATATGTATAGACAGATTCAAGTAGGCCTCAAAATAACTCAGCCAAAGAGTTATCAAACAAGAAATGTCATAGTAAAGAATGCAGGAGCCAGATATAATCTAAAAATTACCTGCTCCTTTGTCCAGCTACAGTGGTCAAAAAACACACACAGGAAAAAAAGGAGAAATAGGGGTCAACAATGTAAGACTTAAAAAATTTCTAGTATATCCCTTAGTCTTTGATAACAAAGCCACACACAGGGTGATTGATTGCATAGTGCGTCACTCTATTCACTTGCTTAAAAACCTATTTGAGTCAAAATAGCAAGCCAGATATGTATGTACCTTCATTTTAAGGATTCCTTTCCTCTTTTTCCTTAAGCAAAAATTGGTGAGCAGGCCAGAAGCATTCCCTTAGTGTGCTAAATAGGCTTTGTTTGCAAGCTGAATTGCTGACCCAGACAGCCCTCAGCTGGTTTATAACATTACAACTTGAGTGTTGGTTCTGGCGCTGATAGAGAAAAAACAGCTTTCCCATTTGCACTGAAAAATAAGCACAGAGATGTTATTTTCTTCAAATGTGCATGAATATATATTTATCTTAAAGTTCAGAAGCAGCATGAGCAGGTCTACAATAATTAGATTTCAAAATACCTTTTAGATTTTGCAAAGGTGATTATCACTTCATTTAGAGATGACGATAAATACACCTAGGATGTCTCTGTATGCAAGCAAGTGTAAACAAGGCATAATATAGCTTGAAGCATAATTTGTCAAAGCAACCTGCATTTTTCTCAGGCAAACAAAACCCTCTGCATTTTAGTAGTGTGGAATTTAAAGGAAGCATTTTCCATAAAAATATTCCCCTTCATATTCAAAATTGATTTGACTACAAAACAGCTATTGCCATTTCTCTCATTTGTTTGAGCAGTAGAAAAAGTATAGTCTGCTTAAAGGCAGGGGTAAGAAGCAAATCAGGGTATCTCAGAACAAAAACTTAGATCAACTGTAATCCATCTGATCCAAGACTGTGCTTTGATTAGTTTGGACAGATTTTAAATTTGCCTTTGCCTATTTCTAAAAGCATCTTTTAAGATCACAAGCATGAGTAAGATTTAATCAGAAAAGATAGTTAACCTTCATATTCATGTATTTTAATAATAGAAAAAGCTGCATATTATACTAAGGAAAGAACGCCAGGTATATACAAGACTTAAGGGTTACATTTAACCAATCTTGAGAATTAGATGCACTTCTGCCTAAAACTCAAAGTTGTGCTGCGTCAGTTTGTAGCTATGTTGTGGAGTGTTTTTGTTTCCCCCTCCACCCTCGCCCTGCTTCTCCTTATTAATGACTTTATTTAACAGGTCATGCTGTATATGCAGTGGTCATTTCCAAAATTAAAAAGTGTCTTTTCACTGACTTTTTAAAAAACAACAACAACAACACAGATAAGCAAGTTTGTCACTCCTTTACCTGTAAGGAAAATAAACCTCAGTGCTCTCTTCCTTTAATGATGTTTTACTTTGCAGTAACTCTCTCCCCTTTTCCAAATTAGTTTCACCATCCTTCATTGCTATTCTGTATCATGATCAGCAACGGAATCAATACCATTACTAGCCTCAATAGATCATCTCAGGATGCAGAATTATGGGCTCCTTATCTTGACACAAAGGGTAGCATTAAAATTTATACTAGAATTTTAACTAGTCAGAAAGCAAATCATTCTTACTTAGTCTTAAGTACAGCATACATTAAAAGACAAATTTCTATCCACTTTTAGCAGTCTCCATTTTCTTTGACCGCAGTACATTTATGGGCTGAATTTACAATACCTAATTTGTGCTAGAAGAAATTTTCCAGGAGGGAAATTTGTTAATCTGGACTACTGAAACCTACACAAATCTGAAGAAACCCACTAAGAAAGTCATAGACACTTTCCTTTGAGTCAAAACTCTCAAATCCTTTATTTTCAAGGTAATGTTTCTCAGCTCTAGAGTGCCCAGTCCCTCATAATAAGGTAGAACACTAAAAGATGACAGAAAGCAAAAGGCCATAATCATGTTTGGATCTGTTCCAATTAAACAGGATGTCACTACAAAAAGCTGTCCCATTTCTATTGTGAAAGAAACAGGAATGCATCAACACAGGAACATGAAAGTAAAAACTAACAGCTTCAGATGGTATCAGACTATGAAACTGATATTTACTCTAGCTGCAGGTGGTTTAAAATTATAGGCTCTTGAGCTATCATTTGGAAACAAAACAAAGACGGCTAACGTTGTTCAGCATCAAAGATTTTTATAGGGTTCACACATCATCAGCAAGAGCGGAATGTCTGATTCAAAGCATATCAAAGTTAAAATTCAAAACAGCATACAAATTATAAGGGAGACAAAAAGTCACGGAAACAGACACCTGATTGTATTTGGAATGTAATTGCAGATGGAGAACTACATTTCTTTTAGGAAGCTAAAACTAAAGCAGGCTCAACAGATTGTCAGATCTGCTTTTATATTCCATATAGGAAAAAACACCAAACCTCTGACACAATAACAGACATAGCCTGTTGAGCAGTCCAGACTATGAGACACCCTAGAACAATACGGAAATGAAAGAAGTTATCTTCCTAGTCGTACATTTTACAGATAGATGAAGGAGTTGTCCCTTTTTCCTTTGATGACACTAAATACCTTTCATATACCTCAAAGGTATAAATGATATGCAGTTATTGAAGAAGGGATCTAAACAGAAAAACAATTCTTATACCATTTACAAATACCCGGTGGAAAGATATATGTGATTGTGTTATTTGACACTTCTTTCACTCTCTCAGCAGTTAGCAAACTCTCAAGCTTAAAAGATCGTAGTTCTACAAAATAGCCAGTGAAAGATGTTACCTAAAACCCTTAGAATCACTGCACACTACTAAATATGAATATATTGTTCTGTACATTACCTGCTGAAATTGTAAAGTGAATCACATGCATAAGATATTCCTGTAGTAAGAAATTACTGATTTAACTATATTGATATTTCTCTGCCTATTGAGAGCATCTGTACCAGTTATATGGCAGTTTAAAAGGTTAAACCTTGAAAAGCTGAGAAATAGCCATACACAATCATTATTACACAATAGAATGCATGATAAAATTTGGAACTAATTTATAGTCTCTGCTAAATTCTGAAACTTACACTGAGAAACAGTTTTTCTCAAAAATCACAGCAAAGTCTGAAGGTCATAACCTCAGATCACTTTCTGGAGTAAAGAGCAGGACTACGCATGGATTTGTGCTTCCATTCTATGCTGTGTCCCAGTTAACAGATTCCCTGCACCCTCCCATCCAGATTGTGATCGCCCAAAGATCATCTTTTTTTCAAAATTGGCACCATCAAGAATATTTAGGATACTACTTAAGTATTGCTGTAAATATCAAAATGATTTTGTGAACATAGATATGGGGACATGAATCAAAATTCAGCCTAACGATCGTTATCAATTAAAAAAAAAAAATCAAGGTAGGTATAGATTTATAACATTGTAAAATATTGCTTGTATGCCATTTGTGTCTTCTTTCACTGCAGTATTGGGAGTTCTTAAAAGGAATTAATTTTAGCTTTTTTAGATCTAAGAATCTTATTTTATAAAAAAAGGAAAAAAAACCTCTCTATACAATTCCAGTATCAGCGGCTGCTTTCCATAGATCACATTATTCTTACAAGGAAGTTCAAAACGCCCACTGCCAGTGATTTTAGACCTTATTAGTACACATTAAGTATATGTCCAAATTGGAATAACAACAGCTCAATTTTGTGAATGAGGCATTCTCTTTCTTCACTGACTTTCTGAAACATTCCCCTTTGACAGAGGGGAAAGAATTCACAGTAACCAAGCAATTGTTAGCAGAAGACAATATTCTGTCAGTTGAGAGAATAACCTGTCAGTGTTTACAATTCCACCAAATACTGTCCTGTTTCTGACAAAAGAAGGGAATAAATGTTCAGGACTTTATTCTTGTTAGGACTGAGTACAACTGCCTACCTAAAACCACGTCAGGAGCCAGGTGTTTACACAGTGTCCCAAAATAAATCTGTGCAATGTGTTATATGCCTGAAAAAGTCAGGCACCATGACAATATATGCAAACAGAAATATGGCCTACGAAATTTTTGGAGTATCCTTTCCTTTTCACCAAGCATTAGCAGCACTACTCTGGAACAGTAACTTCCAGTTTGGGGCATCGTCCGCAAAGAAAAGGACTAGCTGGAGAAAGTTGAGGAAAAATGTTGAAAGGACATGGTCTGGGAGTAAAGAGAGAATATATATCAGAATCTGAAAAGAGAAATCTTGGGGAGAAACACCTGCTCTCAAATACACTTCTGCTAGGGACCATAGCTGATGTGTTCTTCCGGTCTGTATTGGAAAGAAAGGGGAAAAAAATGGGTTTAAGTGGAAAAAGTAAACAAACAAAAACACACACAAACTAAAAGCACACACGAGTTGCAAAAACTAATCAGGCATTGAAATAGCTTTAAAGGGGTTGCTATACAAGTATGTTTGGATCTATCTGAAGAGGTGAGGTGAGCATTCATCAAAAACAGCTGGAATCAGCGGGGAAAGAAATCACTCTATTTTCTCCATTATTCTATGCAAAGGGCATTTCCTGCATCTGATAACAATTTCCTGCCTAAACGCAACATCTTTGATTTGATTTTAGTTCAGAATATGTTCGGTTTTTGTTTTGATAACAGCTAAATGCAGGCTTGCAACAGAAACAGCAAAACACTGAGCTACTTATACCAATCCCTACAACTTCGGCAAGTGATTTGATTTATTACCGCTTTGTGGCTACAAGGTCACTGAGCATGGCTTAGTAGCTTCAGTGAACTCTTTAACCTTTTTTTTTTTTTTTTTTTTAGAACATGGTTGTCTGTAGAATCTAGAGTTAAACAGAAATATTTGATCAGTCAGGAATGTTTCTGCTGCTTTTTATCAGAACTTTATCAATATAACATAGCCAAACACTATCCCTCTGCTCTCTAGCTCCTGGCTGCAGCTCACTGTGCTTATGATGATTTCCAGGGCTTGCATTCTGAGAACGAGAAAAATATTAGAAAAATCAGTGTGAACTTCTCCACAGTTTGACAATAATTCCTGCTGTTTATCTCTTCATAGACTGTGACCAACACTTTTACAATAAATACTTCAAAGGAATGTGTCGAATAAAGTTTTCTGGAATACTTATACTTTTGCTGGAATAGGTGCTTCAGTGATCAGAAAGTATTAGCCTACTGTCTCCTAAAAAAGCATAGATGGCAACACCTCTGACTTTCCACTTGTGACCACCGTTCAGCTGAACACATTGTACAGCTGCAATTCCAGAACAGTGAACAGTGTTCAGCTGCAATTCCAGATAGTGCCGGTTTCAAAGAAAGAAACATGTTGCCATTTGGGGAGAACCTTCTCTTTTCCCAACCTCCAAGACAGCTTGCTACTACGAGCTATAAAATCTGTTTTCTTATGGCAGTGGACTTTAAATAGAAATCAAGTGTACTACCTCAGCACTTTGTATTTCTAACAAGCAGATTTCCTGCTAATGTTTTCAAAAAAGCACTGGGAAACAAAACCCTATAAGCATATGATTTTTATTTTAAAATGGTACCTTCATATTTTTCAGTCATGGATGTGCTTGCTCATATAGGGCAGTGGTCAAGATCTATTTTTTCTCAGTTTAAAAATAACTAAATATTTACATAGTTATGCCATAGCAGTAAGGAAACTGTCAAGCTGCATCAAAGTACAAGACATGCTGGAGTAAAAAGAAACATGAGCTTAACACTAAAAAAAAGTCACAATACAAAACCTGAGACAAATAAGTGCCATTTGGCTATGTCAAATTACAGCCTTTAGGAACAGTGACATTTGTTTTTCCTGTTCTTCCTTGTTGAGTGCATATTTTGCATATTTAGATTCTCTATACTTCCTCATAACACCCTCTTACACCCATCATCCATACTACATAATCCCAAAGTCAATTAGAGAAAACCTGACTGAAGCATACAGACCCCCTAGTTTTTCTGTTGTTGCAGCAGAATGCATTCTCATAGTACTTTTCTGCTGAGGAGTTTGGAAGAATTTTTAGTTTAGCTCTAGTATAACTGTTAAATTTTATGATTTGTATTAAATTTTACAGTTCTAATACTCCCCCAACCATTTTTCTTGAACTTCATCCCCAGCCCCTCTAGTGATAACTTAATCTTGAAAAGTGCTAAAAATGTGGAGATTCATAGCCAATTCAAGAAAACGGTGTTATCAATGCATATTTTAGCTTCTATTTACCAAATAATTTATAAACCTCTGAATGCTAATCAATAAGCCAAGATTTAACAAAAAAACAGATTGATGTTTTATTCATACCATAGAGAATCTTATATGAACTGAGCTATACACCAGCAGAAAGCTCATCAACTGTTCTCTGTACTAATAAAACACTATAATAAATAGAGCAAATTAAAATCAGAGCGTTAAGCAATTCTTATGTCATTTTCATCTTAAGAATTAAATTTCTAATAGTCTTCATGCTTTTAGCAAGTGAATGATTACAGAAACAATTAGAAATAAAAAGAAAGAAAAGGAGTAGGTAGTATGGAATAGAAAAGATATATTTTGGAATTCCAGCTATATATATATTCCCTAAACAAGAAACAACTAGAAACAAGCTAAAACATTTTAGCATGTGTCAGTGTAATATTTGAAGGAATTGTGATACTATATGAACAAGATGAAGCAAGTCTGTGTATGTGACTAAGCATTCTTCAAAGCAGTCTATCTTATATGAGGAACCCAATGAAATTTGATTAGAGCTGCATAGACACAGTATTGTATTATATCTATAAAATAAAAACTAAAGCCCATCAAGTAATAGCAAAACCCACTAGAAATGCACCAAAGTCATCTTTATGTTATCCTAAGACAGGTATGAAATATTTCCTTTCATAGACATGAAAGCTTTTTTCTAAATAAGGACATAACAGTTTTGAATCAAGTCAAATGGATAAAATCATATTAAGGGCAATGGCCCACCACAGAACACTTTCTACACTAAGTACAAGGAGTAGGACTGTTCCCCCACTCCCATGCAAACACAGTCTGCCACAAGGCCTCTTTTGACATGCTAAGAGAAAACAAAAACACTGTTAGGATCAACACCTTCACAATTTTAAAAAGTTATATACTTTCAAAAGGCTTTTTGTTTGTTTGATTGTTTTCTCTCTCTCTCTCTTTTTTAATTTATTTACTTATTTATTTTAAAGTTCCAGCACACATCCTCCTAGAAGAGGATTGTCATCACATCCTATAAGGTATCATGCGGGTGACTGGAGGGAGAGATACCACCCATTTTCTATACCCCGTGGAGACAGTTTTATTTTCACTGATATCTGATGTGATAATCTACAAGTGCTTTTCCTCCGAAATTGCGCACTACGTAAAACAAGATCCTTTGTTGCCTTGTAATCCAATACAATTTAGTCCGGTGGTTCATATCTCATAGCTGTTGTAACCTTCTTTACAGCATCATTTGATAACTGTCAACTGCCATTCAAAAATGATGAACTATTCTTTGTACACAGTTATTATTAGCAAATGCCCTGATACACATTTTTCTAAGCATGGTCTCTCTATACATCTTACTCAACTGACTTTGTACTTCTTTATTAACTACCCTTGTACGCCTAGGTGTATGCTTACCCTTGTATACCCTTGTGTGCTTGGTAGGATAATGATGAATGGAATTAGCAACAATAAAAATGTACAAACTAGACAGCACAGTGCCCTGATAAATACACAGAAAAAAGATAAATACATTATTTATTTTCAAAGTTAACAATAACAGAACACCCATCCAACCTTAACGTACCCTTAATACAAGCACTGCTCTGAAACAAGCATTGTCCTTCACAGTGGCATTGCTCTGAAATCCACTGGATTCCTTTCTAAAATAATTGATATTCATTAGTGACTTCAGACTCCTGGAGATGCATCACATTAGGGCATAATTAATAAAGGTTCATATCGAGTCTTTATTAAGGAGACACACACACAAAAAGATTTTTTGTCTGGAAATAAGTTATAGCATAGAACTTAATTATTCCATAGAGATTATACCACAAGTTCCACAAAATATTTATTAGGAGCACAAATACACTACACTTAGGATCCTTACTTTCTTTTATGTTCACATTTAGACCTTATGTAACGTAACTGGACCAAAATGGAATTTCAGAATTCTTTTTTTTGCTGGTCTGTTAGATATTCATGGAAACTCGCACACAAGCATATCAAGCTTAACTTAGCCCTATGACCAAGTTATTTACCAAGCATGCCTCCTCATATAACAGTGTTTGAATTCCCCAAAATACAGATTCCCCCTATCTTGGGAAGCAAGGCTGAGCCTTCATTATAATCAGGTCCAGCTTACCCTCAAGACTCTGGTTACCACACAGCTGCCGTCCATTTCAAAATAACATGGTACAAGTACAGTCGTAGGTATCACTAACTATGCACAGTATGTTTTTCTCCAGCACCTCCACCAACTTCTTCCAGTGCTCGCACATCCACTGAGCTATGCTATCTAGAAACTTTGGGTTTCAGTTTCTAGATTCATTGTTTTTGCTATCCAGAGAAAAACAAGACAACACAGCTAGCAATTACACAGGTAAATAAGGTAAAAGTAAATAAGGTAAATAAGGTAAAAGTAAATAAGGTAAAAGCTTCTTTTAGAAGCCTCTTCCCGTTCCTAGCCTTTATCTTTAAGAAAACTGAGGAAAATGATCATAGTACAGAGAGAACTGCAGCCTATAAGGGAGGAGTTATAAGTAGAATGTCCAAAAAGTAAAAAGTAAAACTAACATAAAATAAAAATCTCTGGTCTAGCTCCCTAGCAGTGTTTTAGCCTAACGTACCCTTCGATTTTCAGTGTGTCTTTGTGGCAGTAAGACAAAATTCCAATCATTTAAATATTATCTACAGAAACATTAGTGATATCTCAATCAAGATAGGTTCTCTAGGCCTTCATTTAAGAGATCTTGTTTGATCAGGTATTTCAATGGCTGCTAATATTTTCTCCTAGTAATCCCATTTTTAGATAATAAACAGAACTCCAACATGTTTCAATTTATATTTGAAAGGCAAGAATGTAATGATTGATTAGCATTAGTATTACCCTGGGAAGCTATTTTAGGATACTCTCCCAAACAAGAAGATTGTCATTCATTGGAAAGTCAAGAGCAAATGTTATTAGCATACCTTAGAGGCATTATTCCCTTGCTGTTAAGAGCTCTGCAAAACTTTTATTAATACTCTTTTCTTTCAACTTTGTGAAACTTTAAAGAAGTGACTGTTAAAGAATATTTCAGTTTTGCTATTTCAGACAACTACAATCTAATAGCTTTTGTAATGCAAAGATGCAAGTAACATCTTTTCTGATGTACTTACCTTCTACATTTGAATATTCACATATAGCCTCCTAAATGAGTGTTAGAGCCTAATTTAATATAATTCAAATAATACAGTGGTCTTGTTTCAAATTTTCTTTCTTAACTACAAATTTTTATCATGAGTTGAGCTAAGAGGATGAACAGTGTTCATTTATAAGCTCAAAGGAACAAATCTAAAAAAATCAGTTCATCTGAACATCTACACTAGTATTATTTTTACAAAAAAACATTGCCACCACTGGAAACATTCAGTGCACTAAGAATTATGTTTTTCTTGGGTATGACATGTCTATAAACAAAGTATGCATAAGAGATTTACAATACTCCAGAAGAAAAAACGAAGTTTGTTTTACTTTCTGTAAAGCCTAATACTAGCTTAGTCATAAATTATTTCTATGTCAGCACAAACTACTTCCACAGACTCTTCTGAAAGGAATTATTATCTTTTTAAAGATCCTAGACAGGTCCCTGGAAGGGACACTGTTGCGTATGTCATGATAACCTGCTTGGATAATCTGAACATCTGTTAGTTACACTGGTTCTAACTAGTTAGGTACTTTTGACAGAACAGTTCAAATCAGAAAGGGAAGATGGATTAAGATTTAGGTAAAACTGTAGTCAAGTAGTGTCACACCTGATCATCATCTTCTGGCACAAGCTTCACTACGGTGACAAGAGCAACAGATTTCCAAGAGAAAGACTGTACAGTCAGATGACAAAAAATAAATACTTATTTATGCAACTATTACACTGTTATGACTACTTTTTTGCCATTCTCTTCAACAAAAGTAGTTGTCTTGCATGTGCATTCACTACATTTTTTCTTTGCTGCTTTATCATTCCAATGCAATGTATTTTGAGTAGTGATCTACTACAAAATTTGTTTTACTATATGACCTGCTCCAAGTAAAGCTTTTTTTTTTTTTTGCATATGAATCACCGCATTAGGTGAACAAACCCTTCACTCCATTCTTTTAATAAAACTCTACTACTCAAGGATTAATCCAGCCATATATTACACAACATTCTAAAAATGAAAGCATTATAGTTGCTAAATTGTCTTATGTAATAGAAAAATCTCTATGGTGATAGCAGAAACCCCTTGGCAGTATTATAGCTAGGCATTAAATTTAGCTTTTAGCTTTGTAGCCATTTAAGAAACAAGAAACTACACCCATTTGATGTGGAAGGAGGGAGGAAGGGAGAAGCGTAGGGAGAGGAATTACCCATCTTACAGAACTTTGCTTACACTATGCAAACCCATCTATTTTAACGTGTGCTTAGCTGGTTTCATTTCATGTTTGTTGTACAAGTAAACCTGAAAAGCATTAAGCTCAAACACAACAAAACTTAAAAGAGAATAAAACCATTGTGGAATCCCTAGGAAAAACTTCACTAATATTTGTTTGTAGGGCGCAAACAAGTTCCATGGCACAGAGCTACAGTTTTTGAAGGTCAGAGACATTATTTCTGCCCAGCTTCAGATTTCACAAGAAATCTGTTTTATAATCTTGTTTTAAATATAATTATATTTGATGTTTGGCTGGATCTACTCCATTTACAACTGAGTCTGGATTCAGTATAATCATTTTAACTATGCACAAACTTAATTGTCACTCAAGGTTCAGATGCAGACAGATAGATATGATACAACATCAACTAATAACATTTTTTAGTGTACACAAAACCCAAACACACAGCTTTTGTGTTTTTGTGTTTTTTTCTTCCTATCACAATCTTTAGAACTTTAACAGAAAGAATTCCACTTCTAATGGAAGTCATCTTCCAAGATATCATTTATCCTTCTCACCTTTTAATAAGCCTGTTTGTTTGCTCATTTTTAAAGGTACTTTTTAAGTGTTTCTTTGCTCCTTAGAGAAACAACATTCCTTTATCAGCTTGTGCTAAACATTGCACAAATATGCAAAACTAAACCACTCCACCCCGCCACATAGTGACACTGGCGTAACTGCCACTGCATTTCAAACTATGGTTAACTACTGTCATGATAAACTGTTATTTTTTTTTAAGCATAGAAATGCGTCAGTAGCAGAAAATGAGCGCGTAAGTTATAACCTTAGCCACACTGCTTCAAGATTAGCGTTTCCTAAGCCTTTGTACTTAGGAGAGTTTAAGAGCCCCAGGAGTGAGTCAGGACAGGCTTCACACAGAAGAAAAAAGAAACAGCATCACCCTCCTAAAGATGAACCTGCATTTCATCCTCATGGGAAAGATCATAAAGAAGAGCTGTCAAAACCTCAAGTTGCCATTCCCATATTTTAATCAGTTTTTCTCCTTCCCCACCTCATAATTCAAATAACACTACAAAAGTTAGAGAGCTCCCCCCCCCCCACTTTGCAATTATTGTGATGAAGACAAGATTTTCAAAGATAAAGGAACTGAAGTTGCCTTATTCATAGGACAGAACTTCAAGATTTTGTTTCAAAGTTGCAGCTAAGAGCAGGATAGAGAATCTTGAATTTTCAAGTATATTCATGTATTTTCTTCCCTCACAATGACTATAGCTATAATTAATCTTGCTGTATTCAGAATTAATTCCCTGTGCTCTGCATGTCTATTAAAGCTTGTCTTTAGTTTTATGTATTATACTTGCCTCCCTCTCAAAGTTGAGAGATTTATTATGCTCACTTGTTGAAAGACTTTCATTGTTCAGGCTATTAGTTTGATTCATCCTCAAGTTTTTAAAGGTCAGCTGCAAACCCACAAACAGCTTGACAAACAACCAACCTTTATAGATGAACATCAAATTTACGTGATATTATATCATTCTTACACTCTTGTAATTTGCAACAATCTAGTTCATGGCATGTCATTTAAAGATATGTAGGCCCTGAATTATTCATGGATTCAAACCACCAATAAATTGTTCAAAACTATGCTCCTTCTTTGGATACCTTATCCCATCTAAATTATTTCAATTTCAAATCATCTATTCAGAATTTAAAAGGATAACCATGATCAGCCCTGGCTTTGGAAGCATGTTTAATCTCAGTTACATCATCTCCCATAAAGCAGTTCAACAAAAGGTAATCAGATTATTTTAATCATATTTTTGTTAGATCTGACAGTACGGCATTACGGCGAGTATGATTTAATTACAGGTTCCTGAAGAAAATAAGCCTTTTATATGTATTTAAAGAGGAAATAGGACTACTTAAGTCTTCTCAGTTGTGTTCTTAGTACAACTGTTGATTAGTAGCTCTCAAAAACAATACAGAATTTTTGGCCTATGTTTCATAACAATTGAAGCTTAATTTATGAAGAAAAGGATGTGACAACAATGACTAAGGTGGCCTCATGCCAGATCTATATCTCTGATTCCAGCACAAGTATTTAACATTCAATACTATTTTTTAATTATTTTAGTAAAGATTACATAATCCTTTCTCCATATGTTATCAGGAGAAAAAACATGAAAGGGAGAAATATGAAAAAATTTTACTCCTTTAATATGTAAAAAGGGATGTTCATAAAATACATATGCTATATACCAAGAAAGGCCCCAAATAAGGACAGATGAGAATTGTTCAGTTGAAGATACCTCTACCACTTTATTGAGGATGAAACCAGTTGCATGGTAGATTCAGGATATTTACAGCTGGCAACTCATTCATTGTTAGTAGTCTGTCTGAATAAGTAAGTGCTTTTTACCCAAGCAAACTTAGTTATTTTCCATAATACTAACTTTTTATTGTCAGAGATCCCTTAACTTGTTTAACAGCATTGTCAAGTGCATTATTTATCTCAGTTTCTGTAGCTCATGGTTGACATTGATCACTGTCATTGTTAAAAAATTGCTGTGTATGGATTTGCCTTCTTTAAATAGTGCCAATTTGAAGTTAAAAACAAATAAGCAAACACACACACCCAGAACTGACCATCCCACATCAAGTGAGCAGATCAGGTGAAAGAACTAATGCAGAATTTTTACTGTTTTTGGAGAATATTCACCCTCAAATGTTCTATCAGTAGCAACATCAGCTCTCATGTCATGCAGCAAGAATAAATACAGGAGCAGCCTTAAAATACAGTATATTTAGAATACAAGTATGGTTTATTGTATAGGATTCACAATTTTCAGCTAATCTTTGCATTACTTTTTTTTTTTTTAAGAGGCAATTACTTCTAAAATGAACCGCACTAGGTAATCTCCATGAGGATTCATTAGAACTGCTGTACAAAACATTGAATATTCTGAAGGTTTAGAAGGGCAATCAAGCATTCTATCACATTGCAAAAAAGTTGGACTGTTGTGAGCCAAAAGGGAAATGGAACAGGCAATGACAAATAGATACTACCATAGTCCGCATGCTATCAGTTTCACAAACGGCTATTTTGTGCCAAGAAATATATATGCCACCCTTCTCAGGAGCTTACAGAGGTCTTAAAACCATAACACATCACATGCATCAGGTCTTTACTTCCAGTTTATAATTTATGTATGATACGTCATATCTTTAAAGTGTACATTTTTATCTTATCATTTTAGAAGCAATTCTGCAACATATCTTCTATTTGTAACTGCATGACAGCTTCATCTATTTCTTTTAGTGAAAATTTTTCTTATTTGCTCTAAGAATATTTCTGTAGCTATTACATGATGCCTTTATATCTGGTAATGAGATGTTGAAGTTGAGCTGCAGGTTCTAAAAGATGTCATTTCTGAAGGTCTTCAGAGGTATATAATTAGATTATGTTATTGGGGAAGGACTGCTGTTCCTTTTCCACAGAAGGGTGACTTTGTCAAACAAAACAAAAATACAAGGCTATAAAACACAGTGATGCATTTAGAGACACCTATGATCCCATGTCATTTACATGCCAAGTTACTCTTCTGGAGATATTGTCCACTGCTTCAAGCATAGTAGACTCTGCTAGACAGGAGATCACCACCTCATGGGAGAGACAGAGCAGTGAAAAAGCCTAAAAAGAGTAAGAAGCACTTAAATTAGAAAAGCCTCAAGAGTAAACACTTCCAGAGGGTAGGAAAGAGAGAGGGCAAGAGAGAGAGAGAGAGAGAGAGAGAGAGGAAGAGAAAAAGAGAGAAAGCGAGAAAGAGAAAAAGAGAGAAAGCGAGAAAGCGAGAAAGCGAGAAAGCGAGAAAGAGAGAAAGAGAGAAAGAGAGAAAGAGAGAAAGAGAACACACCACACTTACTTTTGGGGATTTTATTTTTCAATTTTATTCTTTTGTGCTGAAGTCAAAAAGAGAAAGGTACAAACAAAAGGTCAGTAGGGATATTTGTTTCACCTATAGTCAGGTCAGTTTAAGGATATACCCAAGTAGAGTACTTTGATCAGACTTTTTAAGATGTTCCACACTTGTAGAGTATAATGTTTAATATTAAAACTTACTTAGAAAGTATTTGATGTTACACAGGATTTTTGATTTAGAGTGATACAACAGTACACTGTACACTGAAAGCACAATACAAATATACACATTTAAAGTATAGCAATTGTAATATACAGTTCGATCACAACATCCATGAAATTCCCATCATGGGTCTCTAACACGCTCAACATCGTAAACTCAGCATCCCCAATCACCCTGAAGTCACCTCAGGCTCATTGTTCTCCTTGAAATTCTTCAGGTAGTTGTTGAGGTTTTATACCCTATGTGGCCCAGTCCAGCACAGACACTTCCCTTCATGTTGGTCTAATTATCTTAGGGATAAATATTTACACTAGTTAAGCCACTCAGATACAACTGCTTATCTGAAACAAAGATCACTTCCCATCTCCTTAGATAAAAATCAACTTTCTGTGCAACAGCTGTGGTTAATGAGTCAGCCCCTACATAATTTCTGAGTTTCACGGGCACCTCACCTATACCCATCTCTTCTGAGCCTTCTCCCATTATAGGGGTTCATTGGTTGGTCACAGGACATACTGACACTCAATCTCTATTTTGCTTTCCAAATGCAGCAAGCGTTTGCGGAATACTCTTGGCTAGGTACTAATGTTATTAATGACAAGAACATATCCTGAGGCTCAGGCAAGTATCTGCATATATTTCAAGCTTATTGCTGTTGCAGAAATTGGCAGCTCTGATATACCGTTGGATAACAACTGTTCTTCTCAATTCTTTCTAGTTCCATTCTTCTGTGATTCTAAGGCTTTTTAACCATATGTTTTTCACAGAACATTGACATGCTCATTTCTCAGGATACCCTAGAAAGGTAGCACTATTATAATTGCTCCATATAACACGCTTTCCCCTCTGAGGGAAGTCTGTCAAGTTTAAAAAGCACAACTTGAAGGGAGGGGAAACTCAGAGCTTCCAACAGGAAAAGCAGAAATTTATGTGAAGTCACATGTATAACTCATCAGAAAGCTGCTGCCACGCTGGTCCCAGTTGCTACTGCAGTCCCATATCCCACTCCTTTTTCAGCAAGAGAGGGAGCACTTCCCTGGCTGAGATACAAACAAGTTATCATGATCTTGGTTTGCACTGCCAAGGTGAAGCAGCCATCTGCCTACATGCTTTTAGCCCATTTCAGTTATGAGAGAACACAACTTCATTTTCAGCATAAGAACTCAGCATGAGATAGCATGACTTAAGTCTAAGAAACTTCATTTTCTCTCAATTTGACGGGCAAAACATGCATCCAACTAATAGGGAGCTAAGGTAAACTAAAGGGCTAAGTTAGTTAACTAAGGTTACCTAAAGTTACCTAAGGTTATCTAAAGAACTTGATAAATCATTACAACTTAATCACACTAATGAAAGGTTTAATCAAATGTATTTCACAGCATATCTGCTATGTAAGTACAGTTTAAGGATGAACCCATGAACAGTTAGTACAGTCCAGATCAGACATAATCCATAAAGCTGTGCAGCTCATTCATGATGCTTGGTAGATAATACAGCATCTGAATATATACACAAGCTTGTAAATTACTGTTCTAGAATAAGGGAATCACAGTATCCAAACCCAGGCCACTCTCCTTTCTTGTGGCAGCTACTAGGCTATGACTAAGAGTTATATGTGTTGTAGAAGACAGTTTTTAAAAATTGGGGATTTTATTTGCAGAAGATACAAATATTTAAAAAATTGTTTTATTGCAGTTAGTATATGGTTCAGGACTGATGCCCATTGTTTTTGAGTAAAATTGCTGCAAATCTGTGTTTATCACATGTCAAGCTGGCATCAGCTATGCTTCAGTCACAGGTGACAATTCAATTTTTCAGAAGAAAGTTGTATCTGTAAAAAATGATGATTTATTTCTACTCTATTCAGGCTTAAATTCCTATCTCAGCACACAGCAGACATGACACTTTTGTTCTGTAAACAATCTTTTGACAAGAGTTTTTAATCCAAACTGAAAAAAAAAATAAAGAGCAGTTCCTCCAATGCTAAGATACCCAGGCCTAACAAATGCATTGCCTTTAAGTGTAGTTTCTCATTCTGTTCTTACATACCTAAACCTTACTATCATAGCTATAGTCATTTTGCTGCAAGGAAAAGAACACTACCTGTCCTAGCTTTCTTGCTGCTTAATAACATGGCAAAATGTACTTCATTTTTTTAAAACAAAGTGTAGTAATTTTGACCAAGCTTACCCCTAAGCTTCCTCTACTGTCTTGAACAGAGTTACAACAAAAATAACTCTGGTCCATTACGCCAAAGTGACTCTAAGCCAAATTATGATTAATTAGCAGGCGATGGGAGTTAAAAAAAGAGCCAAATCTTCTGTTCAGAATGAATACTAATCAGGTTAAAAATCCTCAACATGAAGTCCTATATTTGCGCAATTCTCCTTTAATTCAAAAGATACAAATAACCACAAAGTAATGAATTATGGTAAGAAAACAGAGGGATTTATAATTTTGACATTAGCCTCAGTTTTCCAAATTCCATTAAAAACAAAAAACATTTATATGGAAAACTGAAAACATACCCTCTTACACCAGTTTGTTTGCTTGGAAAAAAAAAAAGATCAATTCTTTTAATTTCCAATCTGAAATAAAGATACATTCACATCTACCTTATAATGCCACTTATTCTAACATACTGTGTCTTGGTCTAACAAGACACACTCCCTAAACTTTAGACAGGAGAAAAACTTAATCCAGGCTACCTCAGCACAAGGCATTTTGCCATATCTTCTCCTTATTTAAGGTAGAATTTCACTATAAATAAAGTCTTTAGCTGGAACTTCATTTTTTTTCCCCTTTATCTTATCAATTATAGACTTAAATGGCATAGTGCAAATCCTTGGACAAGAACACTGCTTGTCTTCCTGCTTTCCTGAATAGTTTTTTGTTTGGTTGGTTTTTGCCTTCCTCTCTTCTTCAGTTTAAGACTGACACACAACTTCCCAAATCACCTAAGCATTCCTAACGATGGAAACGTGCAGACAAAAAGCCATGCAAAGAATGATGCTGCTCTAATCATTCAGTTTTAGCACAGCATGCAAAACAACTGAGCTTTTGTGTTATTTGTTCTTGTATTTACACAACATAACCAGGAACTTGTGTGCTGTATTGTTCCATATCATTAAAGTTACAGCCTATATTTCTCATATTAATTGCCCAGTTAAGACCTCCCAGGCTGGCTCACTATTACCTGAGCTACAATGAAGCTCAGAGCATTTCAGGTTGGGGTTAGTATTGAAAAAGCCACTTGTGCAATTATATAGCTCAGGATAACTGCTTTGAGAATTCTCTTCTCAAAAGCAAACAGGACAGGAGACATCATGATTCTCAGCCTCTCCATCTACCAGGGAACATATCTAGCAATGTTTTCCCCCACAGTGGGTACAAAAGCAGCTCCATCCCCAGTGTTTATTAAAAGCAGCTATAAATATGGCACAAGGCAGTACATCTAGGCCTTTCAAGTTAATTGATTAAAATACTACCATTTGTCTACATGACTCTCCTCTTTGCCTAATAAGGTGAAACATTTCACAACACAACTGTCTTCACAAAGCTGAAAGCTTAATCTAAATAATAAGCAGTATTCATCACAGTCTCACAGGGACAGTCAAGTTACAGTGACTTGTTTAGTGTGACTGGATTACAGTGAAACTAATTTAAGCAGTTTAATGAGCATTTCAGGTGACTATGAATGCTTTTAGTCTTAGCTACAACATCAGTAGGTATGATCATCCAATAGTCACACAAGGCATTGAGAGAAGAGCCATTCGCGGTCATATTTCCTTGATTAGTTGCAGAGGTGGAAAAAGCAACCTTCAAACATAGCTGTCATGCACAAGCCATGCTTGCATAATTCACAATTTCACTGCACAAAAACTGGCCAAATTAAGGTCTATCTTGTCAAAAGTAATATTGGTTTAAGAAAGCATGACTCACCTTGGGATAAATTGAGCAGTTGTATCTCTCATTGACTGCCTGAGCCAGAACAGATGTCCTGGCAGGAGCAGCGCTAGCTTGGCATTCAGTTAGATCATGGAGAACAGACCACACGTATCCTGCAAAGTTTACAGACATCTGATGTCCATTCCAAAGACCACAACTTTCTAGTGTCAGTCTACTACTTCCTCTTACAGCTTTCACATGTTTTACTGAGTTTACGTAAACTTGTCTTTACTAACTATCTATCTATACAGAAAAGCACTTGCCTCTGACCAGACTTAATACAGTATTTGCATTAGCTGAAATTTAAAGGCACATCTGAAAGGAGGAAAGACAAAGCCTTCTGAAAAAAGACACTTCCACACAGGAAACATCTTTATCCCTTGTATGGTCAGCTACCACTGTCCTAACATGCCTAACAGTAGCTTCAGGAAAAATACCTTCTATCCCAAAACATGATCTTTGGTGTATGTGTATGCATATGTATACCTTTGCAGGCACAAAGGATATTCAGAAGTCAACTTCTCAAATTTATGTTTACAGAACTTAAAACATGTGGACAGATCCTTCCAAATATTTGATTGTCCAGATTCTTCAGTGAGAGCCACTGGCTCTTTGACAGGTTTTTTTGAGGAGAAAGAAAAAAAACAAAAAAACAAAAAAACACAAACAAACAAAAAACAGCATGTAAACCTCAGTTTGAATTCAGTTCAAAGTTGGTATTAATGTTTACATAACAAGGTCACTTTATTCTCACAAGCATTACCAAAAAAATAAAACTCACCTTACTCATACAAAAGCAATTGCAGCTTTGTAAAGAGGAGAACACAGCAAGAATAAATAGTAACACTTTCATAATCCAATTGCTTTGGAAACATTATAGCAAATAAAAATTGCCATAATCCAATTCTATTGAATTCTTCAAAATACCTTGCAACAAAAAGAATTTAAAAATGCAGCATGCAATGTATACAAGCTTCTGTTACACAAGCTATCACAGTAAAACCCAGAGTATTTTAAAGTAATGCAGAAATTTGGTGCTAGATTGACAAAGAAAAGCATTTTAGTGAGCTTTGCCTATCTTTTGGAGTGACATGTTAAAAAAAAATGAGTTTTTTTTAAATATAGGAAGATTGACATGCATACAAAACAACTATTTCCATATTATGACAGCTCTTCCAGAAGCTAGACATGATCTCTGTTTCAAGGAAGTAAATTACAGTAGTGTGGCTTCAACAATACCATACAGGCAATGGAACTTTGTAGCACATCCAGAAACTAAGGAGCTAATTCTTATTCTCTCAATAGAAATAAAGTCTCTCAGCCACCAGAAAAATAAAAAATAAATTTGGGTCCAATAGAGACAGATGCTGCTTTGTTTGTCCATACGTCAAAAGTCCTCAGAGCTCAGGCTAAATTCACTGCACTCTTGTGTTAGATTCCTTTTACTCTCAACTTTTCCATATTACCATAGTCTCTCTAGTACAAAAAGTATTTTAATAGATACAAAGTTCCTTAAAGAGTCAATACATTCACAGCTTTGCAGTTGAGACTCATAACATTATTCTTTCAGAATGCCATTTCAATTAAATCCAGTCACACTAAACAAGTCACATTACTAAGATGATTCTACCAAGTGACCAACAACATACTTATTGCTGATATTTAAAAACAATTTCCCTCTGAAAACTGCTGTCACCTTCTACATCTGCTTTCTACATCAAGTGTCCTCAGCTTTCAAGTATAATTACTTTTCCCCTTCCTGCTAATAATATACTACTAAATTTTGACTAAACCTAAAGGACAAGATTAGCCACTAGAAACAATATCTCTTATATCTTTTATTTTTTTTTTTTTTTTTTAAATAAAGACGTATTAAGACTCTGGAAAATAACATACCAACTTACTTTTTTGTAGTTCTATACCTCTTCACTATAGCTGACTCTTAACATTTATTTCCTCTTTGCTCTCTTTAAACTTACTTCTTTAAGTAAAGTGGGAAATCAAAAGTATAGTTTCAACCCTGAATTACAGAAGAGTTAAACTAGGAATATTAACAATACAACCTGTAAAATAAGAGAAGTCTGAATATATATGTTTACAACACACATCATCCTTTTAGTCACAGATAACTTTTTTTTTAATTTAAAAAAGCAAGTTGTAACTTGAATTTTTAAGGTGAGATGCTCTCAGTATAGTACCAAGAGATTGTAGCTTTCTGAGAAATGATCATAAAATACAATCTGCATTTACCAACAGTTAGTATTACCTGAAGCCCACGCATCCTCTGCATGTTGCTTTTATTAAGTTCTTCTTCAGCAGAATACCAAGACAACATTTGCTTTAAACTATATCCAGACCTTTTCAATTATATCAAGCACCCCAGAAACAATCAAGAGGATTTAAGCAATAAGAAGAAACAGACTTCATTAAAATAGACTAAAACATCCTAAATTGGTCAAATAACCAAAGCAACTAAGATAGAAGAGTGCAGCAACGGTTTACATGCTAAATCTGTGCTCTACCTACTGTATTTTGGTATGTAAGGCTTTGCTTCCAATACCTAAGTTGAAGCAAATCCTCCTAAGCTTCCCCTAATTTATCACCCCAGGGGCTTCCGGATCTTTTCCCAGTCCTCCCTGCTGGTCAGCAACAGCTTGTCTCTCTCCTTAGACTTCAGTCTTAGAAATGTCTCTCCCTTCCAGGCCAGTATTAACCAAGCTTGACCAAGCCACACGTGAATACCTCACAAAGCAAAAGCAAGAGAAATTTCCCCTGAATTTCCTCTCAGAAAGGTCATCTAGCCTTGTCATTCCTAAAGTAAACTCACATAAGCCCTGCAAAGAAAAGTGGCCTACACAAACACATTACAGCTTCTTATTTTTACCACATACTTTAATTAAAATGCTTCAAAAAACATATTCCTAAGTATTAAAACACTGCAGCCTCTCTTCCCCCAATCTAGAGATTGAATGCATTTTGCTATACTCAACTCCATACTATCAATACTAAAGACTTGACCCTAAATTACAGAATTTACAAGAAAGTGCTTGCATGGAGGTTGGTAGGGACCTCTTAGCTGCCAGGGAGCTGCAGTGCCCCCAGGGTGGGTCTGTCCTCAACCCACCACCTAACCCTAACCCACCTAACGTGGTGGTTGTGTCCTTAAACTCACCACCATCCCCAGTGTTGGGCTGGACTGAGCAGGCAGATCCAGCTGGTGCTGGGCATCAACACCAGCTTCTACAATGATGAGGGGAGGGCCTAAGGCTGGGGGACCAGTAGCAAACAGAGGCTGAGAGCAGGCTGCAAGGCTGGGGTCTGAAGGCTCCAGCCAGGAGGGGATGATCTGAGCCTGGGGAAGGTGGACAGGCAATTGTGGAAGTGCCCTCAGGCCTTGACACCTAGATGCATTTCCATTATGTCACTCTCTCACAGATGGGTTTTATAAGGATCCTTTTTAGTTCCTTTCTCAAGGTGGCTTTTTTTTTTTTTTTTTTTTTTTTTTTTTTTTTTTTTTTTTTTTGTATGTTTATCTGTTGAGAGTGGTAACCTCTTGTCTTGATTCATGAAGAAAAAAGGAGCTTCTACTAAACTCAAAACCAGTAGCTAAGCATACTACCACTTCATCATCCATAGAATGACAGAAACCATACTGCTTTCAAAAGCTTGAAGAAGAAGAAAGAAAGGACTTGTATGCATAAAAGTAAGTAACAGAGAAATTAAATTCACCACAGCAGTTATAATATAATGACACAGCGTAATAAATTTTAGTTGCTACACAAAGCAACTCTGGTCGTTAGGTTCATTATTCATTACATAAACTGCGGCTCCTCATTTAGTGCAGGTCATCATCTAACTCTTACTCAAATAAACTTTCTGTGCTGAAAATATGGGACTCGGCACCACCATCCGGGCTCAGGATTGAGTTGCATTTTGCTCACCGTGCTGAAGAACCTGCTGCCCCGAGTCATTGCAGACACTTTGTGTCCCTCCAGAGGCTTCTGCATGTGACATGAAAGAAGAACAGACAGCAAGAAACAAAAGCTAGGTGAACTTTTTAGCTAAGACCCATAACTGCAAAAGCTCGACTTACTTTTGTCTTGCTTCCTAATAAATCAGGGCAGCAGACTGCTATGCATATCTGGTGGAAAATGGCAAAATGACTCCTTAATGGTAACAAACTTGCTGTCACTGACCACAGCTCTTCTGTTATCAAGAAGTCACCAGAACTTTGGAAATGTTTCTGATACTAGTATCCATGCTGCTGTTTCTCCCTGCTTTACTGTAGTATAATATTCAAGTGATGCAGCATGCAATTTAAAGATTTTTTTTTTCCTTAGGCAGTTGAAGTTGTGTTTAATTACTACATCAGATGTGGAGCCCCCTTCAAGAACAATAGCATGGGTTGTCTTGTTAGCAGAGTAACCAACTTCAAGGACGACAGTGCAGGTGCTGTCAGCAAGCTTTGTCAGCAAACGAAGAACAGAAGAGTAACTGTACGACTGCTTCTAGAAGTTGATGTAATCCTTTAGGCTATTGGTTGTGCTTCTCATGCTTGTAGACAAATAAGGTGCTATATCTGGGTAATTTACTATAAGTATGTATGCTGATGCCTTAATAAATGTCTTCTGGCTCACTGCCTTGAGACCCTGCTCTTCAGTATGCCCACAATCAGAGAAAGGTTATTTGCCTTTTTTCCTGTAAAAGATTATTGCACTGTCTGTAGGAACTTTTAAATATATGTGTTTTTAAGTAAAGAAGAAAGGTAACAAGCAGCAGTTAAGTGGGGAACCTTCAAACAGGAAAGCAGCAAAATTGTAGTGTTTGTGTACTTTGCACTGAAATTATTGCATGATGAATTTGTGCCATTCTAGATCTCTCCCACCTATATTGGCCATATGTTTTCTATTTATCTTCTCTTATAAAGTGACAGAGATCCACCCTATAAGAAAGACTGCAGGAAAGAAAAAGCGTCAATTGTCATGACTTTGTCATGGTTTTGGTTTACTTCATCTTTTTTACAACTGTAGTTCGGAGTTTATAGCTCTGATTGCATGGACTAGAGCTACTAAAAAGGGCTGTTGCAACAAATGAGATGTAGGCACACCTCATCTTCACATAAATGCATTTTTCAAGGAAGGCCACTTGAAAAAAAGGCATCATGCAAAAAGGCATCAGGCACAACATATATAGAACTGTATGCATAATAATCATATGCATAGTAATAATGATTAAAATATACCAGTGATGTAACAAATTTAGGAACAAAATAGTTAGAGTAGCCAACTATTTTGAGGTAGCCAAATTAATAATATTTACAATTTTAATAATATTTTCAAATCATTAATAATAATAGACAATATAGACAAAATAGGGAAGTAGATATAAAAATATTTATGCATCCTTCAAGTCAAGATGCATTTTGGTAAATATTTTAACACAAAAAAATGTAATTCCATATGCCAAAGACGTGTTTTAAAGCACATTTAAATTATTTCTCTTTGAGTAGAATTATTCAGAGCAGTACACAGCAGAGTAATACATAGTGCAGAGAAAGCACTGAAGTGTACTATAAGCCAAATAAGGATATTTTGATGTGCTCTGCTTAATTTTCATGCTTTGTTGTTATCTTTACCTAGACAGATTCCTCTCTGTGTATATGCTGATACAGGGAGCTCCTACAAAGAATCCATGAAAAGTAATTGATGAGTAAAATTGTTCATGTTTTTCAACACAAGGCTTCACTTACAGAAACATAGTTACAGACAAAACACTATGCTGAAGCTAAGACTAAGAAAGACATAGATTTGGGTGTGATACAAACAGAGTCCTTATTTTGCATCTATTAGCCCCGAGTATAAAATTAGACATACATACTTAAAATGGTAAGTCCTTGTAAAGATATGTGTGGTTGCAACAACTTTATAAGCACAAAGAGAGGGTGCCAAAGTCTTCTTGGGCTTTGTTGTTATTGTATTTGACTTAAAAAATATTTAAATGAGGCTCTTGAATATTGATTAATTCTCTCCCATGCCATTCAGGTGTTCCAATTATAGTAGCAGTATAAAGTGAGATAATACCAGTCTCCATAGATAAAGGGAAACACTCTATTTTACATTTGTTATAAAACAAAGGAACTTGCTTGTCAAAAAAGATAGTTGCACTTCATCAAGCATCAAAACTATCCTTACATTCCCAAAGAGCTTGTGAAAGTTAAACACAAATGGCAAAGCTGTCAGTGTCTAGTTTGTTAATTGTAGACTAGCACAATGCCAGAAACATAAACTCACTTCTTTTCTGGGTATTGATACAGTTTTAAACCATTATCAGAAAGACAATTCTTTCCAATTTCAAGTGTTTTTATTGGAGTGGCACAGAGAGAGGTGGGTTCATGAATTCCTTCTATCAGAGTACTACAAAATAGCTTTCTTGCCTTAAAAACAGCATTATAAACTAAAGAACAGAGTGAATTAATTCCTATTGCAAAAGACAAACATAAGTTTTCCTTTTCCCACTGGAATTTTGAACCCATTAGTTTCTTATTCATCCAGGAATTCCCTCCAGTTACTCTGTCTCCAACTCCTTCTTTCAACTACAAATGTTGAAACATTTGTAATAAATACTTCATCAAAAGTCAGGGTTTTTTTGTTGTTAAAATAACTGCATTTCATCACCCATTGACATGTTTCTTATCATCTGTGGTAGAATTCAGAAAGTTACGTACATACGCCGAAACATAACATTACTCTCTAGATTAATATAGCAAATACAATCTCTTTCAATTTACAGCTTCAGTCAACACATTTAATACAGTGCATACATTATTCTCCCACTGATTCTTCCAATTTTTCAACCTGAAATAACTTTCCAGTATTTTCCAGTAGTATTCCTTAGGTAAACTGGCTGTCGAGCAGGTCCCATAATCATCAGAAACCTCAGCAATATAATAATAAAGCTGTTAAGACACTGATAATTTTTGGAAGTCTGACCTTAGACTAATAACAGCCTGCTAGGAGAGTAAGAGAAGGTGGGGAGAGGTAATTTCCAATAGCCACTGTCAGAACAGAAGTATTAGAATATTTTCTGCAAAACATATATGTCAGTGTACCTATCAAAATACCAGTTGAAATGATCATTTGAAAGAACTTTTTGTGTTAAACATTAACATGTAGTCTACCAAAATAGCTTAACTGCCTTTTATTTTTTTCTGACTCTACCCGGTCCGAATAATATTTTATCATCACTTATGTCTATTGCATTCTAAAAGTCTTGTTTCCCCAAAAAAATTCTGAAGACTACTCTCATGCTTTTCAATATCAATTTCTAGTATTATTTGTAAGGCTAGAAATTTTAGGGAAAGCTAGGGAGAATAGCAGAATCATGGAAGTTATGTAGAGATTTCAGAAAATTATAGGTCAGTTACTCATTGGCTGATTTTAATCACTTTTTTTTTCAACAGCAGAATAAATTATCAAAAGCAATAATCAAATAAATAAAAGGTGTGGTAAAATGGTAAACAGACATGACAATCTCTACTCTCAGGACAAAAGCGGATTTTTTGCTTCTGAGGGAAAAGAGATAAATCCCACAAGCGTGAACTTTCCCTTTTCCCGGTAATCTCTTCTCCAATACACCCAATACTTTTGAAATTTCTTTGAAAAAGAACTTCCAGGCAAAGTACCTGGTAATAGTACCATTCTGTGAGCCCAGAGAGTTGTGTTTTATTCCCTTGCTCTTTCATTGACCTTCCTGGCAAACAAGCAAAAGACATGATCTCTCTCATATATTGTGTTTGTCCTCTCAACTCACCTTCCTGGAAACTCCTTTAAGAACAGACTTTTCCTGCCCCTATCTGTTTCCCAAGAAGGCCTCAGGCTCATTAAGGTCTTCTGGATCTCCCATGTTATATTCTAGATAATAAATAATGAGTAGGAAATACTACTTGTTTGTGTTTTACCAGTACGCATTAGTGAACCCTGAAGTGTTAACTTTTTTGTATCCAAAATGTCCAGGAGTTTCTGAATCTGATATTGTAGGCAGATTCACCGCGGGCACAAAGATAACTCAACATGGGGAAAATATAGCTAAAGGCGAGCAGTTAGTGTCACTGCCTCAATAAATGTTACCAGTCTACAGAAAAAGGCAAAGGTCTCTATAAGAGATTTAGTGAGGCATTCAGGTGTTTTGTTGCCCAAGAGGAACCCAGAGAAAAGAGGCAATTCTTAAACCCCCAAAGTACTCTCAGCATGCTTGTTCATTAATGTATTATGATAGACATAGACAGAAAGCTGCTTAATTGCTTCAGTGGGAAATTGAAAGTTTCCTTCACGGTCTGCCCAAAGTCAACCCTTTTTTCTGTTATAAGCACTACGTAGCTTTAGTAGCAAAACGCCCAAAGAAAGAAGTAATGTTGTTAAATAAATGGCAAAAATGGAAACTGTACATACACTAAGTATGCAAATATGGCTTGGAAAGTCTTGATGTGTGTGCTTCATTTGTGGGAAAACATCGAGTACTCGGGTTTGTGCAACTCCAAATGAACGAGCACATGTCTCTCCTGAGTGTGTGATTAGTGGCTCATTGCACACCAGACAACGAATCCACTTTATGGACAATAGTACCTGTGTGAAAATTAGTGATATAGAGAAAGAAAAAAAGAAATGATCTTGTTTACATCTCCAGTTCCTGTCTTTTAGGGCATAAGTAAATATTAGAGAGGAAAGTGCTGATTTGAGACTCTATCTTAGTTCTGGCATTGGGGAAAAAAAAAATAAACTAGCTTAATTTTCTGTCACAATACAGTTGAGTTAATTAGTTTCTGAAAAATAGAAATGCAACAGTTCCTATTTAATAAGATGTATGTTATATTATGAATATCCTGATCTCAGTTATGGAATATGTTGACTGTTCCCTCAGATTGCAAAATCCTCTATTTATCCACTATATTGCACTCTTAAAACACAGTTTCCAATGAATTACTCAGCTTGTCTACATTAAGGCAAACTGTTTTCCTCTTTATTTTCCCCATTTCCTTATCTTAACCAGGCTGGATATATTTTAGGGCATCTCTTGAGGTAGTAGTGATGAGAGGAGCAAGGGAAGGAGAAGCACAGGGGGCAGAGAAAGAGAAGAAAGTTCTTGTTAAATTAATTCCGTCTACAGAAAAGCTCTGAAAATGTTATACTCTCATTCAAAACAGGAAGGGAACATTACCTTTGCATATAGTACAATAAGGCAGTAAAGTTTTAAAATTTATTCACCAACTCAGGACTGATTTTTCTGTCATTAGTTAGTAACCGAAGGAACTGCTTTGTTTGTCCAAGGGACATGTGTATCAGTGTTTTTGGAGTTTGTTTTGTTGTTGTTGTTATTTTGTTAGTTTGTTTGTTTGTTTCTGTCGTGACAGAATTGCTCTTATTCTACAGATCAAAATGGAAAATGGGAGGGAAAAAAGAGGAAACAAACACATAGAAAAACATAGAAAAAATATGTATTCATTTGAGGAAACAACAAATGTTGTTGGAAGCTGTTTTCATTTGTGGAGAAATGAGATGTAGAAGTGGTCTCTAAAGTGTAAAAAGTCAGTAAAAGTCATAATTATAGCAGTTCTCCTACTAAGTTAAAATAATGCAAAAAAGTCTTGTAACAGAACAGAGTCAAAGCTTGACAAATGATACTGAAATTAGCTGAAAAGCCAAAGTGGAGATAATGGCTCCAAAAGAAATCATACTGCACCCATCCCCAGAGATTTATTTAATATATATTAGATAAATGGATACAATTAGCAATAAAACACTACTTTGACACTTTAGCATTTTTCCACTCTTCACTATACTAAAGAATTTTGAAAATGCCTTAAATATTTTGAATTAGTACAAATCATGCATTAAGGAACATAGACCAGAGGGAGGCATTCAATACCTCCTCGACTGCTTTTAAATGTTATCCAGCTGACTGGTAACTGTCACTATAAGTTCATTGGTAGAAAACATGCTATTTTAAAAAAATCAATTAATTAAAGAAAGATAGTTTTACAATATTTGCAATATTTGATTGGAAGGTCAATAATAAAAACAATGGATTTTTTTTTAACATACACAAATGATGATGAGAAAATGGGGGTTAAGGATCAGAAACTTGTGTATTTTTTAACTGAAATCACAAATAACTATTAATATTTCAGGCAGCTCTGCTGAATGACTGCTCTTTCAGCTATAATTCCTATAATTTTTGTTATGATCACAACTGCCTGAATTAAATTATATATAACCTCTTACTGATCTTTGACATACTTCCTTATGTAAGGCTATTTGGTTAATCACACTGGCTAGAACAGAAGTCTCCAAAGTTCATGGGTGTGAAAGCCAGATATCTTTAAATGTTCTTATACGGCAAAATATAGAGATTGGTAAAGAGGTTTACAGGTTGAAAATCTGTCCTTAAATTGAAAATAAGTATTGAGTTCTTCATGGAAGTGTTATCAATAAGAAGGTGTTGCATAACTGACTACACTTCAGAGGTTACCTATATACACCAAATGTCAGTAATACATTATGTCTCCATATGATAGAATTCATAAAAGTGAACCAGAGTAACTATGCTGAAAAACTCTATTTAATTTGTTTTAGTATGGACTTAATAGATGGGCTTGGGTTTAATATGCTTGTTCTGTCTAGCCTTGGAAGGGATGTTGGCTGTTCTTTAGAGTCACATGCCTTAGATGGCAGCGGTAATCCAGTGGTTACAACAGTGTCACATTTAGGACAGAAAGTTCTGGTTTAAATAACTTCTATAAAGGATAATATTCATAAAAACTGACAAGAAAAAAATATATAGCAAATGTGTGTGTGTGTGTGTGTGTGTATGTATAATTTAAATATGTATTATAATTATATATATTATATATATTCCAGATCCTTGTTTTTTTGCTAAATCCCTCAAAGTGTGTTTGCTATTTTAAAAATTCATATATATTTTATATTAAGTTAGTTTACATTAATAGTTGGCATCATGCTAACTTACTTAATTCCTTAGGCATAAAATTGTTTTACATAACATTATATTCGGACAGTGTTAGTATACCAATCACACTGTAATGAAAGACTAGCAAAATGGGGAAAATTTATTATAAAATATCAGCATTTGTTTAAAGAAACTTTTGAAGTTTTTTTTTCATTTTTGAAACTTCAGAATAAATATCCTTTTTTTTCTAGCTTATTTCCAGGCATAAGTATTTCTAAGTTAGAAATCCATTGAAATTGAAAAACACAAAGCATATTCTTTCATTAGAAAAGTATATATGAAGCAGATACAAAAAGCTAAATTCTACTAATTTAAAAATATTGAACCTCACAAGATCAGCATTATTGATGAGTTTTATAGTTTAATACAGCACTTCCTTTTAAACGGCAAAAACATTCTAATATAATTCTTTTTTTCTTGTATATCACTATATTTCATTAATTTTTTTACACATTAGCTCACTCGTGTTTTAACTGAATTTCAGTTATTATCCTAAAGTAATTCAATAAAAGGTAAAGAATAAATAACTATCTCAGTAAATGATAAGTATATATAATGGTATACCTCCACACATTTAGGAGAAAACTTTTTATTTAAACTTTGTATGTAGCTCTTTATCAGTTTAGCAATAAAACTTTCCCTAAATAAATAAAAAATAAAGTAAAAATGTAGAATATAAAAAGTTGATATGTGAATAACAGTGTGTTCATTAATCTGTGAGTAAATTACATGGTTTAAGCCACGTGGATTTAAATCGATCCCTACTACAGATCTATGCTTGCAGTTAGGCTTGATAGAAGGATCTATGCTTGAAGTTATGCTTGATGGAAGTTTACATTTCAGCCTCCATCTACCTTTCTTGTTATATAGTCACATCACTTGTCCATTTTATACTATTTTGTGTGTTGATAAAAATATTTCAAAAATATACACAATTATGCTTCTCTGTTTTTCTGTATATAAATGTGCATTCTGTATTGAATGAATTAGAAAAACATGCTGCTACATATGAGGTTCCTTTAACGCTTTACATATTTTGGCAGTTGATCGTGCTTGGCTGGCATAAGCCATTCCAATTTCTTAGTTTACAAGACTCTGTGTGGAGAAAATATTGCTTAAAGGAAAATATATATGAGCACCAAGACAGCTGTATTTGACTGCAAATGAATCAATTGCTGAGAATGAGTTGCTCTTCGGAGTAAGATGTCTGAAATGTAAGATTCTGTGTACACTGTCGGTTTCCTTGCATGAGATGGTCTGTGACTAATTTCTTTAACGGAAAGAAACGAGTTACATTCACTGACATAAACCCAAATCTCTCTGAAAGCCTATATATAGGTGGATCATATCTTGCAAGACCATGTTTCAAACCACCCGTAGCTGATGAGGAAGGCCCAGATGCCCCTTTTGCCTTCACTCTGCTAAGTCTCTGGCATTCTGTCATGGACTGTTTTTCTTATCATTAGTGTGTGGGAAAATGCAGATATACAGCAATTCAGTAAGACAGAAAATAAAAATAATAAATAAAAAACAAAGTAGGTTGCCTAGAAGATGGTTAGTAAAGAATCATTTTGCACAAGTTAAAAATATCGCTGATTTTGAGAGATCTATGGTACCTTTGACTGGAGTAAAGAGACAGTAGAATCCTACTGATATTAACATAACAATAAATCCATCTGGCAGCCTCATCCACCTTTAAATTGTCTACCTGTGTTCTGTAAATGCAGGGGAAAATACGCACAAATAAAGTGGAACTGAAGGGAATTTAGCTTTATACAGTACCTTTCATATGTAAGTCTTGAACTAATGACATCCAAATGGGCACCTGAGAGCATCATCTGATATCCTTTACTATTCTCCTAAAGAACTTGCCAAGCATTTTTCACTGTGTCATTTATATGCAGTTTTATTAAATAAAGGCAATGTAATGACCTGCTGACCATTTTACTTTTTTTGTGTGTCAAAAAAGATGTATTATACTAATTAAATTGTACTCATTGGGCCCAGTTCCTACCTAAATTTCTGAACTGATCTAAAAGTATGTGAAGGACAAGAGAGAATCAAATGATAAATAATGAGCAAGTGGTTTTATTCCAATTAATATAATTATAGATTGGCTGCACCTCAACTATGTCTCAACTCTTAAATGAGGCTCTGTTATAAATGGAAATCAGCAGCAACCTCTCCATCAGTTTCAAGTTAAAACATATTTTCCTGTCTTCACATGGCAAAGTGCCTAAAAATTGACTGTATTTTTATCCAGGAAAATATTTTCTCCGGTTTAGTCTTTAATAAACTTCAAATGCTTCTTCGAGGAGGGGAAAGGAGAAAGAGAGGTGAAAGGGGCAAAAGAACCAACACAATTACAAAGACCCTCTGATTCTTCAAACTTCCTCCTGACTATGCTGCTCTGCACATTTCTGCAATTTGCTCCCCATGGAGCACACCAAGATGTGACACCTAAACCCCAAGACCCTGTATCATCCTCTATTGCACCTGATTTCTCTCTGTTGCACATGTTACCTCCAGCTTTGAACCTCCTGCCACCTGCCTTGAGCACTCACAAGCTGGAGAAGGGAAAGAGCACAGGCCGAAAGGATAGGCACAAAGAGGATGATACCATGAGCAGCAGTGTTGCCTCTAGCATCATCCAGCTGCTACGCATCAGAAACCGTGGCCCCAGGAGCACCAAATACTAACTGTGTCTTAGTGGTTTTGTAATTCAGTGCTGGAGGCTTGATTGCTGTGGCTCAGAAGTGCTAGCCACATGCTGCTTGTATGATCAGATCACCTACCAGACACATGTTGTCCCAAACTAGGCTGTTGGCTGCACGGTAAGGACAATATAGAAGTTTTGCTCCTCAGATTACAAACTCAGGGCAATCTGCACATTTGCCTTATCATAGTGGCATCCACATTTATACAAAACAAGTGTATGCCACAGAATTTTTTGAGAGGTATGAGTGCATGGGGATTCAGAGGGCATTAAAATGGATGGCGATGTGGACCATTCAGCGTGTATTGAAAACCGACCAATTTAAGGTGCTCCGAAGAGCACACGGTTCAAACAGCACAGGAGTGTGTCTGATGGGCCTCTTCTAAGATTTCTCCATGGAGGCTGACTGTGATATATCCCAATCTACTCCAAAAGGCACTGTAAGGGCTGGCCAATGTGGTTGGGGTGAGGATGCTACCAAGTAAACACAGTCGTTATGCCGTTGCTTGGTCACACTGATCTCAGAGAAAAAATGTTAAATTCAGATTTTTAAGAGTTATCTGGGTGCTATATGCACAAACTCAAATACTCCAAAGGTTTGTTTTGTTTCATTTTGTTTGCACAAGAGGCCTAAGTGTGTATATATGTTGTGAACATTGCACGTACAATGCAGATAAATGCAAAACTATGTATACTCTTTTGGGACATTTCTGAGGGCAAACAAGCCCTGTTTTCACCATATTCAGTAAAATATTCGCATGCATTAAAATATTCTGAGGACATCTATAACTTCAGTTTTATTTATTTTGCATCAACTAACTGTTCCAACCAACACCAGAACTTTGATACAGAAACTCATAAGCCCTATATGTGAATCCATCATTTAGGTTAGCAAAAATAAATTGCTCATGGCAGACCCATTGTTCCACACAGGTTACTTTTGTTAATAGCTGCTTGCTCTTGTGAGAAAGGATTTGCAGCTGTATAACCCTTTTATTCTGGGACAACATCCCCAGTAGCTTGATTATCTTTAAAACCTCTCATTTCCACCACATATTTTCATGTCTTTTAAACATTTCCATTGATTACATGCAAAGCTAGACCTAGGGGATAGTGGCTTTAAGGAAAACAGATGAGATAATCCTTTACCAATTTGAAATGTTATTCTTTAATTCACTCCACCCTTCTTTCAGCTTCAGATAATGAAAAGCTATTTAATTCACTTTATTTTCTATTCCTGTGTGAGTGATAAATATGTCTGCTAGAGCTGTCACTGAGTCCTCAGAAAATGGAAGGCAATTTAATTCACTTTATTTTCTGCCCTTCTCGTAATGATAAATACTTACTAGGCTTTCCAGAGTTCTCCTGGGATTCAAGTCATTGCTAAAGTAGAAGACATGACCTTATGCTTCTGTACTGGGCCTGCATTTCTCATAACTTAAATTATATTCAAATCTTATTGACTATTCCTATTGCAAGTGCTAAGACACTTAATTTAAAACACATAATGCTTGAGGCTATAAGATATCTCTTCAGTGATAACTTAAGATTATTAGTTTATGAAGAAGATACGAGAGATTTTGGGGAAACAAATTAACTAAACATTATGAAAAAATATTTTCAGAAAATTTAATATATTTCCAGTGCTTCCTTTCAAACCTGCCTTCCAACAGATAGTGTCTTCTGTGTGAATTGTTATCTTTTGGGGCAGAGTTTCAAACTCTTAACTGTTTCAAACATCGCAGAAAGGGGCTACCAAATCAAGTCTTGAATATGTATTGAGAAAGGGAATCTATCTGATTGCATCTGAAGTTATCAGAAAATCATTTGATTAAAAGTATCAGGGGGAAGGAAGAGCAGCAGGAGCAGAGCTGGCTCCTCAGAGTCCCAGCAGGTGGGACCACAGAAATCCACATCCAGATGTATAGAAGCTGTGATGTCCAGGCTAGGACCTAGGGCCTGAGCCCCAGCCCCAAACAAGGGGGGCCTGAGGAAGGTCCTCACACTCGCCCCCACCTGGTCCCAGCAGTGGCACAGGACCCTGGCAGAAAACTTGTGAAATATTTATTCTGCTTGCAATAAAAAGAGCAGAAGAGTTCCTGTTAGAACAGAAATGTTCTTTCACGGTGCTTCTGAGTCACAGAACTCTTTTTTCCTACTTGCACAATTAAATTGAATTCACAAGTTTGCTGTGAGATTTACAAATTCTCAATTCAGACTCTGTTCAAAATACATATCGCATGAGAAAAACAGAAACAAGTGATAAAAGAGGTTGTTGACCTGTGAACGATGCATGCTTTGTGTTTTCTTCCTACTGACTCAGCTGCGATACCAGCAGGCTATGCTGCCATTCAGAGAGATCTTGATAGGCTGCAGAGATGAGCAGAGAAGAAACTCATAAAGTTGAAAAAAGTGAAGTGAGGCCACACCTGAAGTGTTGTGTTCTGGACTCCCCAAACTGAGAGATATGGAGCTACTAAAGAGAGTCTGTCGGAAGGGCTACTAAGGGGATCTAGGGATTTGAGCATCTCTCCTATGAGGAAGGGTTGAGAGAGATGGGACTGTTCAGCCTTGGAGAAGAGAAGGCACAACGTATCTGAAGGAGGAGTGTATAAAGAATGCAGCCAGACTCTTCAGCATTGCCCAGCGATAGGACAAAAAGCAATGGGCACAAACTGAAACACAAGAGGTTCCATTTGAACATGAATAAAAAAGCTTTACTGTGAGGGCAAGAGAGCGCTGGCACGAGTTACTCAGAGAGGTTGCGGAGCTATTCAAAAGTTATCTTAACACAGTCCTTGGAAATGTGCACTACGTGACCCTGTTTGAGTAGGGGGTGGTTTGGACTAGATTATCTTCAGAGGTCCCTTCCAACCTCAACCCTTTGTGATTCTGTGTGATCCCTTTCACAAGCAAGTCGGTTGCTACTCTAATATGATAACTATACTAGTTTTATGTCTTCTGGCTTTGGATGGTGCCTACTACCTTTGCTTCCTCTGCTATATGAATAATGTGTATGAATTACACATATAACAACATGTGTTTAACATGTTGTTTAATAAATACATATCCTGAAAATATATAAAGAAATGTTCAGAGAATGATATATTCAAATTCCATGAAGCATGCCACCTTCAGTTTAAAGACACAAGAGGACCATTGCCAGGAAAGTACAAATTCTACTTTTCACTAAAGTAGTGGCGGAAGAGAAAAGCCATAGGGCTGTATTTATATTTTCTCCCTTCTAAAATAATGAATGGATAATAAAATTGAAAACTAAACATGCAGGATTTTTTTTCCTACATATTGCTTGTAAACAGTGAAACTTAACTACTGCAACACATGAAGTGATTCCAAGATCCTAGCAGAAATATTAGCCAAGTATATCAGTGATGAATGCATTCATAAGTGAAATAAAAACAAGAAGACAATATATAAGCAACCACAAAAAAAAAAAAAAAAAAAGAATTTTCACTCAGGTCAACTACACCTTTAATCAACATCAACTCTTCTTCTGAACATCTCTCAATTATTTTAAACACAAACTTAGCAATTGTGGCTAATAGTTGTTACGTATATTAATAGACTTCTAAAAATTGTTTCCAGACTACAGTATTACTAAATTAAACTAGTTCATTAAAGAAATATGCTCGCTTCAGGCAGCTCAGCTCATCTGCATTTTAATCTTCCATTTGTTTTTTCCAAGACTAGCACATTATTAAAATCATAAATAAATTTACTAGAGTTCTACTTTAAAGAACAATATCAGAATATTTAATTGACTAAATGAAAGCAATAAAATATAAAAGGTAGAATAGTAATAGCAGATGTTACTGACATTGTTTTGGTTGAAGAAAATAGAGTCATTGAAGAATGGTTGTAATTATAATAACTTGCTCTTGCATAATCCTTTTAACCTACAGGTCACAAAATACTATACAAAGGAAATAAGCATCACTCCCTAAACTTTTCAATGAACAAAGTGGCTCTAAAAAACACTTCCTAAAACTAGCCCACTCACTGACATACGTACACAAATCAATCTTGAGTCCGAGTACAGGGTTTCACACAACAGACTACGCTGTGTTACCATAGGTATTTAAGAGGAAAAAAAAATAGAAATAGCTATAATTACTGGTGTACTTTCAGGTTCAGCTTGTCATGCTAAGTTTTTTTACATTCTCCTAAGTCTTTTTTTTTTTTTTTTTTTTTTT
>VZSV01000072.1:2473408-2489063 GCA_013398735.1 Nothocercus julius
TGCCGCCCTCCCTGCCGGCTCCGCCGCCGCCGAGTCAGAGCCGCCTCCGGGCCGGCGCTCGGCGCTGCCCGCACGGGGCCGGCGCTGGGGCTGCCTCTCGCTCCCTGCGCCTTCCTGCTCGGCGGCTCCGGCCGCGGTTGTGCTCCTGGAGACAGGGGGCTGCGGCGCGAGCCTCCGGCCCGGGGCCCTTCCCTCCGAGAGCTGACGAGATCTTCGAGATCGTAGCAGTAATAAGAAGAAATAACTTGTAGGTTAGGTATAGAAAAGCTAATAATTATTCTCAGCGCTCAATGTGAACTATCAAGAATTCCTATAGGCAGTATAGGAAGTTTGTAATCATGATGAATCCTTTCTGACTATAATGATTTATGTTGTGGAAAAGAGACAATCTGATAGGCATTTCCTTCCACCCAGGATCTAAGATGCTGACTCCATGCAACAAAAACAAGGGCTTTGCTTGCATCATTCTTAGACTTACATTTTGGCAAGTGCGATCCTTTTAGATGCATTTGCCATAGAAATTCATTATTATTGAGGTTGTGATTAAGCCTCCTTTCAAGTCTCTTTATCACCTCTAACATATTTATTTATTCACACAATATTTAATAAATGCATATATATAATAACAATATTATAATGTTATACCAGTTCTATTTTATGTAAAATTTTAAAAATTCTGCATATTGGAAATTTTCTGGCAAATATTCTCTGCAAGGGGATTTTAGCAGATTCATAAATGGCAACTTGATGCATCTGTAAATTGTGAGATAATTTTCTATGGTCTTATCTCACAAAAAAAGGATGACATTAAATGGAAACATTTTGCAAAGCAGTAGATCTTCCATTTGGAGAGGGTCTGTGAGAGAGAAGCTGTCAAAGCAGCTGACTAAATTTTCTGAGAGGAAAAAAAAAACATAGATTTCTTGACAAAAATAATAAATTGATTGCCTTTTTATTTCCAAAATTCCTACAGCTCGATATCAGTGCAACCAGTGGGAGGAGGAAAAAGCAGCTAAAGTATAATTGTCATTTCAGCCAACGTGCACTATAAAAATATGACTGAGTCCTTTTGACAAGGCAAATCTTTGCTTGGAGCCTTTAGGCAGAGGAACCATTATGTATGAATCCTTCTGACACATGCAATAAATCACATTACTCATTGAAGACAGCTGTAGAAATCTGATTGAGAAGCCAGAATTTGTCCCACACATATTATAGCACAGTATAGGTAGTGTTTTGACCAGCTTCTAAAAGGTTTTCTACACTGCTAAGGTTAAGGCTCTTTAAAAGATTAGAGATCATTACCAGGTTACCTAAAAACAGGTTCCTACCATTACCAGGTTACCTAAAAACAGGTTCCTACCACACTTGGGGAAGGGATTGTGAATGATGTAGTCAAAAATACTAATCCTCTATTCATCTTGATGTTCATTCTACTGCAAGGATGCATATCCTGCACTTTTACAGTCTAAACTACAAACTACTCCTTCCAGGAATTTTGCCATTACAGCAGCACTGGCTGACCATTTAGCCTGTAGCTGCTGGCCTCTGTTTTTCTGTGAGCTAATTTTAATGCCATTTCTATTAGTTTTCTGGACATTCCTGTTAGAAGGTGCCAGGAGTACATGCACATTCCTGTTAGAAGGTGCCAGGAGTACATGTTCTTCTTCCTGCAAATATGTTCTTAGGAAGCTTAAGTTGCATTCACTGCTGTGGCATTCCATGAGATTTTCGGCCAGGTTCTGCGCTTTCAATACTCAGCGGAATAAGCTTGCCATGTTTTCAGCCTGCCCATTTGGATGGACAGGCAGCTCTTGGATGGTTTGTTCTGGACTGCTGTTCATTGTGCACTGTTAATGTGGTAGGGGACACCTTCTGCAGGAATGGACATGACTGCAGGAGGGTGGGAATGTGTATGATGCCCTGGAGGGGAGGTTAGCCGCTCACAAGGCACTCACAAGTTGTGGAATCAGGCTAGCAAACACCTCATGGTGCTGAAGAGGACATGTACCACTTTGCACCCCCTATGGAAAGATTTCATACCACCATGAGGGCTGGAGCTCAAGGATAGCATTGCACATTGAACAGAAGTCAAGAGCAAAATATGTGGTTAATATTATTTGAGAGAAATCATGATAAAGAAATCTTAGCTGGCTTACTAGCTCATATGAACTTACTAGCTCATGTTCTTCTAGGCTACTATTTATGCTTATGATTTATAATTTTATGTGTTATTCTAAATACTATATTAACTAAAACAGTTACTATTCTATGTAAAATGCAGTGCATCTACAAAATATGTATCTGGCATATTAATTATAATGTAATTTTAACTAAGGCTTATTCCTGTATTTAATGCTATAGTCCTTTAAGGAGTGGTAAAGGGGAACAAACCCTTTCCAGACAATATTCATTCCATCCATATATGTATAGCAGGTAACTATCATCATCTCATTTATGCCTTGTTCCTCATGCTGGGAGATCTTCTGAAACTTACCTTTTTTAGTTAAGGGTCTTATGTGTAGGCCAGCTGTGTACAGTGACACAGTTTAGACATAATGTGTACCTTGATCAAGCTTTGTAATAACATATGACTTCTTTACTTATCAACAAATGGACTATTTATGAATTACTTATTAGGACACTTTAATAATGCATCTTATTTACTAATGAAGAATATATTGATCTTCAGAGAAGGATTTTTCCTTCTCTTTTTCATCCCATTTACTCTACATATTGTTTCTTGAAATGAAAAGTTTCTCACTAATATTGCCATAATTTATTCTGACTACGATTTTCAAAATGATCTATGGTTGTTAAGTGCTGCATTCAATTTAGCCCTGTTTTGAAGCATTTAGTAAAACCTTTGACAAACGAAGCCTGTAACATTATGCAGAACTGATAAAAATCCTCAGAAAATTTCTTTGAAGTTAACATCTACCAGTTGTTTTAGCAGAATATTTGTATCTGATGCTGCTGTTAGTAAACTGTTTTGCATGAAAGCCATTTTTTATTTTCAAGACATAAGCTTATTAAATTATGACAAATCTCTGGCTCTTCCAAAAAGCCCTGTCATAACAAAACTGTATCCACAGATACTGCTGAGAAATAGACAGAGATTCCTCTTGGGATCCCTTCTTAAGGAACTATAACAAGCGAGAGAATTATTGCTCATATTCATTTCTGACTTTCTTTGTGGGCTCCGGGAATACATTCACTCATAACCACTTGTTGTTAATAGGATATTAGTGCCTCATTTACTTAAATGTACATAGTGTGTCTCTTCTCTGACAGTGTCTTTCCGCAGAACAGTATACAGTTGAAATGCACTAGTACAGCTGAGAAATAGTGTCTCACCAGCAACTATAATCCTAAAAGAAATAATCTTCCTGCATAGGAATGGTATGGAAGGTTCACTTCTTCTAAGCTTTAAATCAGCTCGTTTCTTCCTGGCATGATTTTTCATTAGCCAATTGTTGTGCATGCATTTTTTTGGCAATCAATAAATTGAGTCCAATATTTCCTGTAAGTTATCATTTCATTGTTTTATTTTAAATATATGATATTTCGAAAAGGGATGTAACCCTAACCAGCAGAAAGAGCTGCACCAGTCATTCCTATCACTTGTTGCAGACAAAGAGCAGGGATTAAGGACTAGTGAACAACCGTTAAAGTGATTAGGTACAGGTTTTACTACAATGCCAGGGCATATGTGATGTTACTTCTGTACAGATTGCTCCACTAGTCTTTTTGTCTAACCCATCTTCGCTTCTCCTGCACTGCCTAGTTTCTGCTCACCCTGATTCCTTCCTGGGAATTGGAGTGGTGCTACTGCAGTCAATTCTGTGTACAGCAGTAAGGAGTAAATTTAGGCACACCTTTTTCCTTCAGCCTTTTCCCCTTTGCAGTAGAGCTTCTTTCTCTGGAAGCAGCAGCTGTGCAGTTGGTCAAGGGACCATGTGGGGCATACATGATAGAAAGAATTGTGACGAGATGTAACCACAACTTTGATCTTAACAGTTTTACCTTTAAGGAGATCAACAGGACACTTCGCAGTCATCACGGTAACAAATGCCGAGTTATTAAAAAATAGGAATCTAGAATGATGTTTGCAGATGAAGCCTTAGAAAGAAACACCTTCTGTTACAGTTAATGCAAGCTGAAATAAATTCAATAGCCATATTTTTCTTTTCTGTTTAAAAGCCATATCTTATAATTTCTTTTTGGAAAGTGGTATCTATTTAAAGATAAGGGATAACTGTCAAATTCAAAATTCAGGCCTAGCCATACCTGATTTTCAATTTTAGATTAGACATGGTATAGACATGATAGACAATGAAGATGGTAACAAAAAAATATTACATAAATTGAAGGTGATAAGAAGTGTGTGTCACCACAGAAGATACTTAATGAATATTTTTAGTTGTGCTTTGTCTGAATGGGAACTCTTTGGACAAAAGCTACACAATGCTTATATTTTTATATCCAATAATTTAGAAAATAAGGATAAAACAATAAAGTTGAAGTATCCTTTTTGAGATTATAAATGATGCTCAATTTCCATCTAGATATCTCTGCAGTTAGACTGCTCAATGCTGTCAAGTCTTCTGAAGTAATCTGAGTGAATTTCATATATAACACTGTATAGACACTTCATTTCCCTGACCTTCCTTCACATGAGGTTGTGAAGGTTTTTCAAGGGACTTTCTCGAAGTAAAGTATTGGATAAGACACCGTATGGTAGCCCAAAGCTTTATATGGGCTTCCTTTGCAAGATACCATAAACTTTAATTTTAATAGTTCAGCATTGACTGTTGAGGATCACAGTGACATGAAAATTTCCTTATAATTCTTGTCACTTTGATGCAATATACTTGCATTAATCATGGTTAGATGGATTAATTCAAGCCACACAAAAATTCTTACATCAAGTGTAATTCTAGAGTTTAGTGGGGTCATTAAATCATTCTTGATTCTTCTCTGAAAGTCTTCCATCATAGGCACTATGCACTAAATACCTGAAATATGAAAGAGAAACCAAAGCTGCCTCATACATCATACATTATAGTATACAATAGTATACTATATACCTCATACATCAAGGTATATTTAAGATAGAAAGAAAGATGCTTAACTTCCCAAACTTAAGCAGCTAGCAGTCCTCAGTTTCCAGGGAGAGATCTCTATACATTCAGGGGTATAAATCTACTTGTCATGTGACAGTCCACATATTGATTCTGAATTCTTCTTAATTCTTAGAGAAGAAAATGTGATGATCCAGTACCTTACTGTGCATAAAGCTTAGATTTCTAACTTTACTATATTTAATTACTTCTCCAAATAAGGAGGAATATTAAAAAATTATTTTCCCACAAAACTGTGAGAAGAGGTACAATTTTACAAGTGTATGATATCATCTTCCTATAGAATACAGAGATTATTCTTGTCCTTTTCCTTCCCATTAAAGAAATTATCCCATATATTTCTACAGGATTAGGTGTCACTGCAGTAATTAGGGCCATGATCACTAAAAAAATGTGCCAAAATGTTCATGTAGCAACTTGCAAGGAGAGGAATTGTTTGACTTCAAAATGAGTATGAAGAACATGCAATGCTGGAGATGAGATTTATAAATCTTCATTTTAATTTGTGAAATGCAGGCAAAGTTTGAGCTGGTTACTTCAGACTTTCTTGAGTGTCAGTGGAAAGACTGATACCTGCCTTCAGCAGAGAGGTCATTGTCCAGAAGCTGCAGCCCCCAGGTCTAGAAAGCCTCCATTATTTGGAGTAACCAGCTCACCCATCAATGTTTAACTTTTAGATATCTTGAAGCCAGTGATTCTCCCCTGAATCTTGTCAATTCATTCTCAGACTCGTCCTCAACATCCAGCCTGTACTGATCCTGAAATGGTAGACTACGTTTCCATCACAGAGTAAATTCAGATCCAGGTCTCCCAGTAGATAGAGGGTTTTGCAAATAGTGGGGTCGGTGGTATCCATGCATCTTCTGTGTGCAAGCACTGACCTGGGACTCCTTAGGAAGGTATAGAGACCTTAGGGTAAGGTCAAATATAGCCTGCATCACATAGAGCAAATATAGCAGCTTCACATAGGGCAATGAAGGTCTACTTATCAAAAGGCAGCCCAATTAATCTTTTTTCATAGCACTTCTCCTACAACTGATGATAGATACGTTAGGTATTCCCCTTTTGCAAACAATTTGTATATAGACAGTGTGACAGTATGGTCATGGGAAAAATATGTTATATGTGTTATAATGGTTAGTACTGATATTACAGTTACCACTGTTGAGACAATAGATACACATTTAGTGAAAGGAGGCACTCATTCTTTTCTGTTCTCTTCAAGCAAAAGTTTTATCCTTTATTCATAAACCAGTCACCAAATATTTTACATGATATAAAAAGTAGTGAAAAAATACTATCTGTCAAATAATCTATTCAGAGTAAGAAAAGAACGTACTGTATGTATATGAAGTATATATGTGTGTGTGTGTTTAGAAGAATTTTAGCATAGCTTAAGGACATACAGTGGAGCAATGGCAATTTCTAGCAGAAGCAGCAGCAGGTGACATTACATAATTCTTTCATTTGCTTTCATTTCACATTGTGTATCCCCTCACATATGGTAAATGTCTTCTGCTAATTCTCATTGTTGTACAAAAGATTATCTAAGTTTTTTTCAGTCTTGTAAATAATAAACAGTTTTCAGCAGTCAAGAAGCAGAAGTGAGAATTTCTTAGTGGGAGAATTCTTAATAGCTTCTATTTGTAGGACTGAAGGCCAGAATTCAAAATCTGACCTATTATGAATTGCAAGCTACAATTTTAAAAATGAAAAAAGAATTTATTTTCTAAAATAATGTCAGGTTATCGCCTCCCTTCCTTTTAAATTAATTACAACAGAGCAGAGATTGACTGTCAATACTTTCAAAGGTGCCAGAGTTGTCTTTTAGACATACCCTGAGATATGTTTCTAATAGTGTAATTAAGTCAATAGGTCTACCTTCAGAGGACTTGCTATTAACCTGCAGAGTATTATGTATGCAGATAGTATTCTTTGAAATCAATAGTATGATAATATTAACACATAGCTTGAAAGCATATCAATTTCTTTTCATGGTACATACTAATTGAAAAAATCGTTTTACTGAGAAAGGGACTTTTTTGTGCATTTTTAAACTGACTTTCTAAAGGGGAAGGGAGATATGTGATGGTAGTGTTTGTCTTTCAGTTTTCTCCTAATAGTTCTTTACTCCCTTGCACCATTTCAGTTAAGATGACAAAGGTTTCAAAGATGAGAAATAGATGACTGAGAGAAGAAAGGGAACTAAATCAGTGTCCTAACATCCACAGAAGGGATGAGATGAGCTCAGTGATTCCCCCTTTCATCTGTCTGGTGAACCAATATGCACCACTCAGCCAGTGCTTGTGTAGCTCTAGATGAGGAACAGAATGTGTGGCTGATGGTTTGGCTAGAGAGATAAGACAATTTAAGGTACAGCTGGGAAGGAGCTATATGGCAGGAGGTACAGCAGGTATGGTAAGGAAGCTATAAGCATGATGAGAACGATTAAAGGGAGGTACAACAGGGGCTTGGGAGGGCAGTGCAGGTGTCAGAGGGCACAAATCTGAAGTCATTAATTCTGCTACTGATGAAACAGGTTGGGCTTCTGGAAAGTACAGGAGGGAAAGTAATTTCACTCTAAAGCTAACAACTGATGGGTTTTTTTGGTCTATTAAGTAATTAACATTACAATTAGAGCCTGGGAAGTTTACCACAGGAAAAAAAAAAAAAAAAAAAAAGGTTGAGAAAAGACTCAATAGATAAAATCTTCATTTCCTACAGAGTTCACTCTCATATTCCACAGATGTTCTCTATAGAAACAAACCAATTGCAGCCCCCACTCAAGCACAGAGAAATATAATGAATCTTTTCTTTTCCCAATTGCCTTCTTCTGTGATGAACAGAACTATCACCTCTAGATAAAAGATATGGATTTTTTGAAACATCTCCTTGAGGTAATAGATGTCGTCTTCTCTGAAAAGCAATCTTATCTCAAGATAACTAAATCTTTTTTCCATTTATCAAATATCAGAAAGATAATCCTCACTTACTATTTAAATTCCTCTGCTGAAATTGAATTGTTGCACAAATAAAGATGGTTGCAATTATTTTCTCAAACTTTAAAACTTTAAGCACTGTTCTTTTTTTTTTTTTAAATAAAGCACCAGGGAGTTGGTAGAACAGTATACTCTGTAAATTTAATCTGCAAATTCAGGGATTGGAACCATTTGTGTCCTTTTTTTTTACTATCTAAAAGAACTCAAGGTATCCTTTCTATATTGTTTTGCTTTTTGGGGAGGAGTGGGAGGACTTTCACATTATCTGAATATTATCAAGTAGCAAATGTGTAAAAAGTCATATAAAAGTAATAAAACAGGTTCATTTAGAGATTTAGCCTGTATCTGCATGCCATATTTTTTTCAGATGTTTTCAGCTCATAGTCATATTTTGCTTTTATGGAGTAATGTCTGCATCCTTTTAGGAATAGCAATGATTTGATTTTTCTGTCATTTTCATTCCAGAACTCTGCACTTAGAAACTGAAGTCCACTATGGTGGACTATGGTGGTCTGAGCACCACAAATTCAACACCACAATTTCTTCTATTTAAAAAAAAAAAAAAAGAGAGATAATCCTTTTCTTATTGTAGTCTCAATTGTTTTAGAAGAAGGAGTGATAAATCCTCCCTAATTCAACTGACATAAATCATTAAAAACAATCTGCCATCATTGTCAGAAGCCTTAATAACAGATATGCTTTAGAATATGATGTCTTAGAAAATATATATAGAAAGGATATGTGTTTCTATTTTTATGTGCTTTTTTCAAACTATTTTGTTGACTATAGTCAAGCAGCTCTTTGTTTTGTTAAGATCAGAGTTTGATACAGCTTCATATTTAAAAACTTCTACAAAACAGAAACAATGACCATACTGCTGTCTATTTTCCTGATTTTTCAGCTTCAGGACTGTTGAAGTTAATCATTTTCAGTCCTTTCAAAATAATACAGTAGTCAATGGAGGCACTGTATCAATTGCTAAAAATCCTTTTTCGTCTCTGCCCTTTCATTCTTTGCCTCTCCCCCATGAATGCCTATATGCTTATACAAGTCAACTTAAGAGCCACGTTTAGGGAAAGTTCGGGGTATTCTGAGGCCATGCAGCCTCTCCTAGCTGGCCAAGACTTTCCTGGAATTAAAGAAAAAATCCCTTTGAAGACATGTGCATACCTCAAGTCTCCTCTTTTAAAATGATGCTATCATATTTTCTATGTGGTGGTACTATTGTGTTTGAAAAAAAATATATATCCAAATATTTCTTTGCAAACATTTAAGATATTTCTGATGACAGCAGCTAACCTGTCTGCATTAAAAATACTATAGAATTTTATGGTAACACACAGATGCAACATGATATTCTGAGCTGGTTGCTTCTTCGCTCACATGCAGAAGGCATTATAACTGTAAAGGCCTGGCTGTAGGAATGGATTCTATACATATTCTTTAGCAGGTCCATGCTGTGGCTGGTCCTTAATTATATATAGGTATCTAGCTAGAGAATAAGACTATGAAGTGATTTAATTAATCAGGTTCTATGGATAGATAATAATATAATATGATTATAGATATCTCAACATAATGTGGATCATTCCCATCTATTTGTCTGATTCTTCAAGTGTGCTAAAAGTGTGTATTTCTTCTCAATCTTTCAGGACAATAACTTTTTCTTGCATGTTTTCTTGCAATGTTTTCCACACATTATCTCAAACAACATATTGGCTTCATCTTTGATATTTCACTCAGCTCCTGTGGCAATATCAGTGTGGCAGTATGCAATTGCTTTTAATCAGATTTAGGAAACTGTGATGAGATGAATCATTTCTCTTAGTTCTGTTTGGCTCAGTGCCAGAATACAACAAAAGGATGTAGTCAGAATAAAAGTTTGAAACACTGTCTTATTTCATTCCTTTCATTTCGTGTTGGCCGGGAGGAGGCAGTTGAGACAGCTGGTCAGTGGTGATTCAGTTATATGATCCATTCTCTGGACTTCAGTTCAAGATGTCCTTTGGCAAGCTGAGCAACTGTGTGATGATAGATTTAATAACTACGATTTGACAGAGTATACAAAATCATCTGAGTAACTTGGACATATTTCTAAGGCAGCATGCCTTTGAAGGTGCATTACTAGTATGGAACATTCAATTAACCAAAGCTTTCCATGTAGTCAGAGAAATGCAGTGAGCTTAATTCTCCTTTATGTTATAAAAGTCAGCTGTAACCCCTGATATGTGGAATTATATAGGTCAAAATGAGAGGAAAATCAGGCTCACAAGGACATAGATCTCTTTTGGTATAGCATTACTGTCTAAAGCAAGGGAAAGGGAGAGGACCAGTTGAAAACAGTTCACTGAGGATGTCCATGTCAGGCCTACAATTGTACATAAAAGGACAGAAGGGCCCAGGAGCTCTGATAATACCACAAAGCTGTGATTGCTTTGGGTATGTGGTGCAGGTGAGCTTTCACTACAGCTCATCTCCATTTCAGTATCTGAGCATGCTAGACTTGCAGTGAAAGCAATTATTCAGGCTTTCATAGAATCATGAAAGAATCATCACCCCTGCGTACACAGGGTGCCCTGGAGCAGGTGGCTCAGGACTGCATCCAAGCAGGTTTGGAAGATCTCCAGAGAAGGAGATTCCACAACCTCTTTGGGCAACCTGTTCCAGGGCTCTGTCACCCTCACTGTTAAGAAATTTTTCCTTAAGTTCCTGTGGAACTTTTGGTGCTTTGTTTGTGGCTGTTTCCTCTAGTCATGTCACTCGCCACCGCTGAAAATAGGCCGGCCCCATCCTCCTCACTGCCTCCCTTGAGGTACTTATAGACACTGCTCAGGTCTCCTCTCAGCCTTCTCTTCTCCAGGCTGAACAGGCCCAGCTCTCTCAGCCTTTCCTCATAGGGCAGATGTTCCAGGCCCCGGATCATCCTCGTAGCCCTGCGCTGGACTCTCTCCAGCAGCTCCACATCCCTCTTGTACTGGGGAGCCAGAACTGGACACAGTACTCCAGGTGTGGCCTCAGCAGGGCTGAGTAGAGGGGCAGGATCACCTCCCTCGACCTGCTGGAGATGCTCTTCTTAATGCACCCCAGGATCCCATTGGCCTTCTTGGCCACGAGGACACACTGATGCCTCATAGTCAACTTGTCCTCTACAATGACGCCCAGGTCTTTTTTTCTGCAGGGAGAATTTGATTCTTTGAATCTTTGATTTGAATTTGAATCTTTTGTTTGAATCTTTGAATCTTCAAGCAAGGCAACATGGCTCTCTAGCCCATTTTTGTGAAGTTAAAACTAAGATCAGTTTTCCAAAAAATGAGGGGACTGGAACAAATGATATGTTAAACTGATATCCATGATTGACTGAGAGAACTAGCTAATAACTTCAGTCTATAGCTATCACTAATCTTTCACTCATCTCCCTTCTATAGTCTTCTGAGTTTAAAGGATAGCTGCTGAAAGAGTGTTCTCTGCAAAGGAATGCTTCTAACTTTCAATGCAACTGAGTTCCACTTGCATAGAAGGGAGACCTCAAGCCTTATCTAGTCTGCCAGATTTTCCTGAGAATATTAAGATGATTGAATATATGATTTGGAGGAAAGACATTTAGTATCTTTTTAGATATTTTTTGCAAGTGCCCTAGAAATCTATTTTGTGAGGCATATGAACTTCAGAGAGTCTTACTAAAATATTCTGCCAGCTTTAGTGGGGCAAACTCATTCCACTAAAAATCAAAGTGTAGGAGACAAGGTCATGGCAGCTTATCAGAACATGCATATAAAAATGTAAAATGATTCTGTTTTGCCTTTCCTTTACAGATACTAACTTAGTGCTTCTACTAAGCTTGGAAGTGTTGTAAAAGTTTCTCTTAATTCTTAGTTTAAAACAAATAAAAGGCAAATATGCCTAATTAAACCAAGAATTAGCTGAAATTGACAGAACTGTTTTTGATAATATTAATGAAAACAAGTGGTTTCATGTAGTATTTTAATAATAGTATTGGAATGAAAAATGTAAGTGAAATAGTGAGGTTGCTCATTACATAGACTACAAGGTTATAAAAGGATTTTGTTATCATCAGGTCCTAATTTTACAAAATATTCATATTGATACTTCGCATACACTTATCTCATCTATGCCCAAAGGTCATTTGTAGATTTCAGTGAGATTTCTGTTTGTTTGGGATTCTTTTTTTTTTTTTTTTTTTTTTTTTTTTTTTGACTTACTGAGGGAAAGCTATAAGGTATTAAATTGTTCCTATGGTTTGCAGAACACATCACAAATACTGTAGAATATGAAAAATGGTGAACAAACAATAGAATAAGGGCAATAGATTGTGGTACCTGCCATGCCTAATTACAGTATTTTGCCAGTTGTAATTTCAATATACTTGGTTATGATTGTGCCTTGTGACAGGAGTGCTCAAGGAATTTTTTAACAGAACATTGGCTAGAAAATGCCATTTTGTCTAAACAATATCTTTTTAAATGAATCTTTTTAATGAAATATTCATCTCAAAATATTTCTAAGGGAATAATAGAAAATAATGTCATAGGGAAATCTAGCTTCACTGTTGTCGTGAAAATGCTGTTTTTTTCTTAAACAAAAGATCAGATTCTTTCTTTTTACTAAACTTCTGTCTGTTCTGAGCATCAAGTCTTATCGATCTTACTTTCTGACATAAAAGATTTTACTTTTAGCTCTTGCACTTCAGTGTTAACATCATTCTTTTTACCTTTGCTTTTATCTAACTTTGATTTTTCTTTAAATGACAAATGACAAATTATTTCTCTGGAATGATTTGAGTCTTACCAAAATGGCTATTTAATCATTGCTGTTTCGTTCATTATTTTCTTATCACCGTGATGTTTCCTCGGGGAAGCAAACACCTGTCAGATGTTCACTTTTCTAAAATATGCCTGTATAATATTGCAGACATTCATTTTCAAAGTAGGACAGTGCTTTTTAATCTCAGAATTTTCTGCTTTATAAGAATAAGACTTCATTGACAGTTTCTACTTCACCACACCTATTTTTGAAGTATTGTGATGTTACAGATGGAGTTTTGAGATAGTTATGTAGAAAACACAAATTCTTCAGGCAGATTTATCTTATCTTATAATAAACCTACCAGTAACGTAGACTACATTCCCCTTTAGTGAAATACCCATCTGTTTCATTTGGTTTAGTTCTAGTGTAAATTTTTGCTACAAGACAAAAGGAACCATCACATGTTTTTGGACATATAGAACTTTGAGATGAAACAAACTGTGCTCACACCATTCAAGTAATAAGACTCTGCTGTAAAATTTAGTACTTAGATGCAAAGAAAGGAAATGAAGTATTTGGTAAGCACGGAAATGAAGCCATCAACAAAATTCCTGGACTTGCAGATGAGGTATATGTGAGGAGTTCTGCTCACAGTCCTTCTATTACCTCCAGCATTAAGAACAATCATGAAAACTTTCTAAGATTTTGTAATGAAAGTCTTTGGAAAAGTCTATATTCTGAATGCTCTGTCTGTAAAAAGGAACTAGTCATAGCAAGATAGTGTGTGACTAATCTAATATCTAATGGCCCAGTCTTGAATTCAGTCTATTCAATCTGTAAACAGTGCATAAACTGCTCTGTTCATTCACTCTTTCTGTATTGATGACTAATAATATGAAGACCAAATCCAAACAAAAGAGTATTAATACCAGAAGCATAATAAGAAAAGGATGTAACCAAAAATAATGAAATGCATTATTTGCACCAAGATTTAAGTACTGAAAAACTGATACACAGCATTAGTTGACTCTCAGAAGTCCTCAGTGAGCTTCATAGATTCGTACTTCTTCCAGCGTGGAGTAGGTTCCGAGGCAACTGGCTGGATGTGAGCTAGCTGTGAGGTGTCCTGTTTATCTATATTTAAGTTTTGATGCACTGAGTGATGGACTACAGTGAATTTCTAGTACATAATAGGAATACTGTAACTACACTGCAGCACAAGATGTGCAGAAAAACATCCAATTATCAGGTTTCCCTCTCTGTTGTGTTACTAGATCTCTGTAGACAGAACTCTGAAACAACCTCTTGCTTACAACAAAAGATGAACTGGCTATTGTGAATTTATTTGCCCTCACAGTGATACAGATCTGTCAGCCACATATATTGTGTCTCATACTCTTACATTTAGACTCCACCTCATGCTATCATGCACTGTCACATGCACTCTCGGCACTATTTCTTAGGGTTGCTTCTCTGGAACCCTAGGTGTTGCCTATTAAAAATGGACAGATACAGATACTTCATATTTGCTGTTGCTTTTACAGATACTAAAGTTGTACAAAGTTGGTGTAGAGTTTCAACGTCTGAAATATTTTACTTTCTTTATAAGTGAAACCCAATGTTCTACTGTGATTGCAGGCATTCAAGAGAACAGAGTGTTAAGTAACAACCTTAATATTGTGGCGGTCAAAATACAAAGTCCTCCTTTGTGAAAGATTCCTGCAGGAAAAGGCTAGTTTCCCATTTTGAAGTGAGTGAATTTTGAGTTTAATATTATTTTAGACATCATGCAAAAATGATTCTTTATGTGCTATTTAACCTCCTAATGTGCATAACTTCTATACTGTATAACTGTGTGTTCTATATAACAAGGAACTCAGTATAAAATGATCAGAAAATGCAACAGCTACTTCAAAAGTTGCCAGAGAAGAGACACTAGAGTCTCATTTTATTTTATTTATAACTCTCATTTTATTTATTTCTTTTCACACCATTTCACCGCACTAAAGACTCAGCTGATGTATTCAGCATTCTCCTATGCAGTCCATTTATCCTAAGTGAAGGGAGCCATTTGTTTGATCATGATAAGGGTTAAGCCAAATTGTTTACAAGAAGGGAGCAAAAACATTAAAAAAAAAAAAATGTTTTGGGCCTTTACCACAAAATGCCATTGATTTTTACAGAAGTTTAAATTCTTAAATGCCTTAGGACTTGGGAAAATAGTATCTGGACTTCTGACTTAAATACCTTAAAAAATTGTACATAAGGTTAAGCTAGCTGTCCAGACTTTTTCATTTATTGACAGGTTTCTCAGGAGCATTTTGAAACTTATTTCTTCTGGGTTTTGACTCAATATTTGACATACAGCATTGCCGTGTGTCCATTAATCATCATTTTTACTCTCTTGCTTCCACCTGAAAAGAGTGAGCCTGTAATTGAAGAGGCAAATTTAGCATTTATATTGATAATAACACAGTTTCTTTGCCATTCTCCTCAATATGAATTTGAACACTATGGTGAACCGTATCACATTGATAATTAAAGGGAAGGAAAGTAAAGCTTTCTCATTACTAGGTCCCCATGACCTAAGTCATTTTTTGTTGAGCAGAGCCTTCTATTGTGGTGTAACAATAACTCTTTGAAGCTGTACCTGGGAGACACATGTGATCTGCATTAGCAGAGGAGTAACATAGTGTTGGCTGATAAATTAAAATTTTCTATACACTTGATATTTCTTTTTTTTTTTTT
>VZSV01000072.1:2489826-2540572 GCA_013398735.1 Nothocercus julius
AAAAAAAAAAATGTGCAATTTATCAGCGCTGTGTGTTTAATTTCACACACAAACCACCCAAACTTTGCTACATATCTCCATTTTACTAAGCAATCCTCTGATTTCATTCATTGTGTAGGTGGGACCCCAACTTCAGAATTTGATCAATATACCAATATACTTCAGAAAAAGTCTTGTGCCATGAATATGAAATAAAAAAAAAAAAAAGATTGTGACAGAGAAGGGAACAGAAGATGATACAGATGAACATTTCAGTGGTTCTAAAAGCTTCTTTCTGAAGGATATGAATAAACAAAATCATTAATCCATAGACTTCTGATTCCTTTATCTGATCATGAGAGCAAGAAGTAGACAGAGGGCAATTTTCACTAATCACTGTTATCTGACCAGGAGAACAGCACTGAATTTCAGGACATGGATGCAGAACTCACTCTGATAAGGCATGGATTATGCAGTAAAGAGTTCTTAGACACTCCACTCTTCAAAAAGAACGGCCTGGGAAACTACAGGCCAGTCAGCCTCACCTCCATCCCTGGAAAGGTGATGGAGCAGCTCATCCTAGAGACCATCTATAGGCATGTCAAGGACAAGAAGGTGCTCAGGAGTAGTTAACACTGATTCACCAAGGGGAACTCGTGTTTGACGAACCTGATACCCTTCTACGATGGGATGACTGGCTGGCTGGACGATGGGTGAGCCATGGATGTTGTTCACCTTGACTTCAGGAAGGTTTTTAGCACTGTGTCCCATAACATCCTCATGGGGAAGCTCAGGAAGTGTGGGTTAGATGAGTGGACACTGGCGTGGATTGAGAACTGACTGGATGGCAGAGCTCAGAGGGTTGTGATAAACGTTGCCGACTTGAGTTGGAGGCCTGTGGCCAGTGGTGTCCCACAGGGGTCAATACTGGGCCCAGTGTTGTTGAACTTGTTCCTCATTGCCTTGGATTGAGGGGACAGACTACATCCTCATCAAGTCTGCAGATGATACCAAACTGGGTAGAGTGACCGACACACCAGAGTGCTGTGCTGCCATTCTGAGGGACCTGGACAGGTTGGAGAGTTGGGCAGAGAGGAATGTCATGAGGTTCAACAAAGACAAGTGCAGGGTCCTGCACCTGGGAAGAAAAAACCCCAGGCGCCAGTACAGACTAGGGCTTGACCTGCTGGAAAGCAGCTCCATCCATGGAGAGGGATTTGGGAGTCCTGGCTGACAACAAGTTAACCATGAGGCAGCAATGTGCCCTCATGGCCAAGAAGGCCAACGGGACCCTGGCCTGCATCAGGAGGAGCGTTGCCAGCAGATTGAGGGAGGGGATCCTGCCCCTCTGCTCAGCTCTGGTGAGGCCACATCTGGAGTACTGGGTGCAGTTCCAGGCTCCCCAGTACAAGAGGGACGTGGACCTTGTAGGGGTTCCTATGTTCTGGCATAGAGCAAAAAAGATGATTAAGGGACTGGAGCATCTATCGTATGAGGAAAGACTAAGCAAGCTAGGTCTGTTTAGCCTGGAGAAGAGAATATGTCAGGGGATCAGGAATACCTGAGGGGAGAATGTAGGGAGGATGGGGCCAAACTCTTCTCATCGGTGGCCAGTGACAGTACAAGGGGTAATGGGCACAGGTTGAAACACAGGAAATTCCACCTCCATGTGAGGAAGAACTTCTTTACTGTGAGGGTGACAGAGCCCTGGCACAGGCTGCCCAGAGAGGCTGTGGAGGCTCCTTCTTCGGCGATCTTCAAAGCCTGCCTGGACGCGAACCTCTGCAATGTGCTCTAGGTGTCCCTGCTTAGCAGAAGTTGGACTAGATGATATCTAGAGGTCCCTTCTAACCTCAGCCATTCTGTGATTCTGGCTTCTTTCATAGCAACTGAGTCATTTCAGGTAACCATGCTTTTATACCAACCCATGGCCACTAAACTGTCTCTCAGCATTCATCTGGCATGTGAGTCACTCATCCGCATGAGATTTTCTTTGATGTTGTCCAGTTTCTCTCTCAGCTTCCCTGAGCTCTGAAGATATGAAGGTCAAACACTGAAATGATGGAAAGATATGTCCTCTACCAGCTGCCAGGCAGAATTTTATAAATCTGGGTAATGCAGCTGCATGCTGGCTAGCAGAGACAAGCTTTTGAAAGCTTCCTGAGAACCTGTCATTCCTTTGTGCTGGCCCAGCCTGAAAATAGTCCCTCACACATCCCATGGAGATGTCAATAAATCCTATATGAAATACCCCTTAGTTTTGCATCAGATAGCTTTGCATGCCACCATGCTTCAGTTGTCCTTGCAGACTTTCTGCTTGTAAGGCACTTTATGGATTTCACAGTGCTGAGGCTCAGCGAGAAGCCTGATGATGAGGGTGTCTAGAGTCTGTTCACTCTTCTTGTGGGGCTGTGAGGACAAGCAACTCTTTAAAACTGTCCTCTATTTTTTTTTTTTTCTGATCCAGGCAAACTATTTATTTTGATTCTCATATTTTCCTTGTCATAATGTCAGGGTTAAGCATCCCCATCTCTCATCAGGGATCTTCTCTGATCACTGATAGGAGAAAGAACATTCTTCATCCCACAGGGTAAGTAGTCTTAAGCATTTAATACGTAACAAAGCATTTGCAACCTTGTATGACATGATTATGGAAACAGGGAAAAGAGATTAATCGTTCAATGAAAAAACATACATATTCACCATGACACAACCCTGTGTTACCCTAGACTGCATGCTCCAGACTATTTGCCTGAAATTAGGTACTAACATTTTAAAATGTTATTTGAATCTATTTTGAAAGGCCCTCTGGTTGATAGGCATTTCTGTCAAGTTTTTAGATGCTGTCAATTGCTCTATTTGCCCCCTACTGAGTCTGTCTTTCCAAATCACATTATTAGCATTCACATTGCTGACTCTATATGTTCCGTGTCTGAAAAAAGCTCAAACCAGAAACAGTGAATTCACTCGTCATAATGGTGAGTACTGTCACTGTCACTCTTACAGATAGGTCTATTCTGAAAGGATAATTCTGTTTGTGAAGGAGTTTCTCTGTGTTTTTTTTTCTAGGTTTCCTAGGCTAAACCAGGATTCCTGTGTCACGCTTATGAGAAGCTGTGAATTACTGGGAGATATGAGGTCTGAAAGTCCCTCTGCAATGATGCACAAATAATCAGTATGAATTTAAATGGATTCAGCATTAACTGTCCTTCCCTTTGAACCTGTGAAAAATGTCTGCAAATGCACAGAAAAGCATAACTGCAATCCATTCTCAATTGATAATTAGGATAAGAATTTCTAAAATCTTTTAATCGTACCAACTGAGAACCATCTTCTTCAACGAAAACTCAGAAGGAGCCACCTTACCATCCAATAGTTAAATTTCAAGCCTGAGAGCTGAATACCCAGAAAGCCTTCTCTATGAGAACAGCTAGAATACCACAACCTCCATAAGGATTAGGCTAGGTTTGGGTCTAGGTAACCTACAACAGATTCTTCCTAATCAGCATTCTGTTACTATTAGTAGTGTTAGGCTATATTTGTGCATACTACATCTTACTGATCAACAATTTTCACCTCATGCTATCATGCAGCTGGTGTGGGAGGGTGTTGCATGGCTCTCGATCTGGATCAGGATTAATCCTCTTTCCTTTTTCTTGGATGAACCAAATCTCTGTATTTTGTATTTTGGAGAATATCTCTCTACATCAGACATGCTGAACTCAGCCAGTGACTCGTGTCAACGTATGGCCAAGGTAGGTAGGTAGGTACTCAGAAAATAAAAGTTCTTTTCTTTCTGTTCTATAGCTGTTTTTGTAGTTGAAAGAATAATGAGACGTACCAATTACCAACAATCTATACGGTGACATTTCTGCATATAATTAAGTAGGCCACAGATGATAAATCGTGTCTAACACAGGAAAGGACGCTTGCATTTTTTGTGATCTTGTCACTGATGAAAGTGTCCATATATTTTCCTTTGTCCCCTTTTTAAGAAGATACACAGATTTATTTTACAAGTGCACACTAGAACTGTATAGGGTACCTATCTGCTGAGCAGAATTAAGATAATTCCATTTTCTCTGTTAAGACAACAAATAGTTATTAATGTTTTCCACTAGAAATCCAAAGAAATTAGTATTTCGTGTGGAAAAAAAAAAAAAAAAAAGAGGTTCACATTGTGCCACTGCATTCAAGTTTAAACACCTAAATCACTGGCCTGATTCTGATGACTGTTGAGTATTAATTAGGGGAAACACAGGATAGTCAGCAGTAGTTACTGAGCCTAGATTCATTAATATAAAGTTCTTGATCATAACTGAATGAGTTTGTTATCACTGTACCTATTTTAAGGATGGGATGTAGTAGGAGAGACACTGAGAGGGAAAAGTGAAGGCAGCAGCAGAATATCAGCAGAACATCTCTCAGGAACATCATCTGGGTCAAACTTCACCAAAACAGACTAGTTTAAAATCAGATATTAAACTATTCACAGGAAGGTAACATTGACCACAGCTATACATGTGGACAATGGTGCTCATACCCATATTATTTCCAGATTTTCTGAAGAGCACACCAGACTGATAAGATTACTACAAAAGTAATTTTTTTCAAGTGTATATCAGATTTGAGAACAAAAACAAAACAAAACAAAAAACTGTTTGATTTTTATTTCTCATCTGTTTCAGTAAATTGTTTTAAAATAAAGTTTGGAGCTATATTTATTTCATATATTAAAACGTGAATGAGACATAATTTATGGAACAAAGCTCTTGTGCCACCCTAAATCTCGCAATATAATTCTGTCTTTTTGCGCATACTGCAAAGTGAGGAACCTGTGGAACAGACCATGATAATACCATGAAGAGCAGTGTTCATTAATGAATCCTGCTCAAGTGGTAGAAGAGCACTTACAAAACAAGCCAAAAACAGTGCTGTTGAGAAATTTTAGGCTTTTCTCCCAAACACAACACAAATGGGAAAGTGAATATGCAGTTTCATGTAAGACACTGCATAATAAATTTCTATGCTCTAATGTGTCCTGAGAGTGGGATCAGATTCCAGTGTTCATGCATCTTATTTACTCACTATCTAATGGAAATACTTTTACAGATAATGTTCACAATGTCAGTACAATGGTACAGAACTAGAGGTACTTTTGATACCAATTGGAACCTTCTTTAGAAGAAAATTTCCTCCATTTATGTTAGGTAAGTGGTAATGCATTTTCCACCTGACCCTGGCTTATATAAATTTTAGAAGAGTTCAGAAACTTAATCAAAAGAAGCATTTTGACATTTTTAGAGCCATCAACACATGAAAAAAGTCATTGTTCACTTGACAGTGTTCTGAATAGTAACATGAATTCCATTTTACAAACTTGTGGGTATAAATTTTCTAATTAAAAATATAATCATGTCATACCATCACGGAGGTACACAGTACATGCTGTTGGCTTGCAAAGGCTCAAGTTTAAAGTCTTGACTACAAGCCATCTTTTCCCATTCAAACTTAAATTTCCTTCCTGTAGTATCCATCTGACACATGTCAAAGTGACACCTGCGTCATTTGCAAAATTCAGACAATGAGAATGAACAAACCAAACATGTAAAACATGAAGGTATTTAGGAATTAGTTGTCTCTCTGTACAACAGGCTTGGAAATATTTAGGAAGAAGAAGAAAAACATTATCTAGGATATGAAGTAGTCTGCTTCTCTCTTTCCTTTGACCAAAAAGCTTAAGTTTTAAATAGAATGTGGTAAATGAATGTTTGAGCAAAGTTATAAAAGAATCCTCATTTCACTTCAACATCTGTTGCTTCTTTTGAAAGATTTCAGGAGTTTTTGAGCTTTTTTTTTTTTAATTGTGCAGTTTATTTTATTTTAAATTGCTATTACTTATGATATTCATATAATTTAACACATTAGGATGGTATAATGACCAGACACTGCATTGCTACTCCATAGAAGAATAGGACACAGCTGCCTGTGCTTTGTGCAAGGAAAGCATTGAAAATAATAGCCTTGTGATGAAAGCACATTGAGCTGTTAATCACTTTCTAATATTCTGTGCACAGAAATATTCTTGAGATATCTGAAATTAGACACAAGAGGCAGGACAATGCTACATTTTTGAATAGCCATGTGATATCTATGGCCATCTAACCATATACACATAGAAATTGCTCTACTTGAATCCACAGTAGAAAGAATACCTAGACTTGCCCTGTTCAATAGATCTGTCAAATATGTTATTTTCATCCCATATAACTAAAATTAAAAATTAAAAATTAAATTAAAATAACCACAGAAAATAAGGATTTAGATGTGTCAGAGTTTAAATGATAAAATTTATATGGATGACTTCAAATACTCGGAAAGTTGCAAAGGAATAACATGGGATATGTGACTAAGAAGGGGAAAACAGGAGGAAAAAAAGTCTGAACAGATTTTAGGACAAGAAAATACACTTTTTTTCAGAAACATGTTCTATTCATATGGAGATAGGATTTTTAAGAATAGCAGGTTCTATTCTCTCTGTTGATCTACTGCAAAGTATTTCAAATCTGAAGTCTTTTCCGATGAACTTAAACTAACTTTCATTAGGGAAGTTTTGGCAGGATTTATGTTAAAATGATGAGCCTCCTGGCCGCATGAAGAAAGAATGTGAAATAAGTTTGGACAGAGAGGAAAAATAAAGCTTTTTTAAAGTACATGAATGTTCACCGTTCCCATAAACGAGTGTACCTGCGTCTAAAGATTTAAGATAAAAGAGTGTCATAAATCCTCTAATGGATGAGACTATTGGTCTGTCTTGCCTTGTACTTCGTCTCCAATATGACAACAGGAAATGCTGTTCAGTGAAAGCATGCAGGTCTGCCCATTCTGTGCAATCTATTTCTCACACACTTGCTTAGTATCTACATTATTTTATGGGGCTTATTAGAGGGCACAGTCCTGCTTACTCCCATTATTTCATGCCCCTATTGCACATAAATTTGGCCATCCCAATTTTTTTTTCTTTTTTTTTTTTTTTTAAACCTTCTGATACCATCTGCCTCACTTCATCTGCCTGTTCATGAAGTTCTAGAAGATCATTGCTTAATTAGGAAAATTCTTTTATCCATCCTGAATTGATCAGTGAATTTCATCAAGTGGATCCTGGTTTAAGTACTCTGAGAATGATCAATTCTGCTCATTCATCTTACTTCATGATCTTCTGAACCTCTACCATACCTCCCCCACTCATGTTTCTCTCCAAACTGAGCATTCCTATTGCCTTCTCATAATGTAGCTGCCTCATTCTCTTCATCAGTGCAGCTGCTCTTCTCTATCCTTTTTACCTCCCAAATCCCTTCTTTCAGCACAGATAACAGCAGGTCATACTAGCTAGCCCAGAATTTCCTAGTTCCACCCATACATAAATCCGTGATGGGGACAAGAAGTGATTGTGTTTGTGTGTAATGTGTTTGCAGCACTTGTAGAGTTGATTTCCTTGAATTATACGGTACTACATCTCTTCCAAACATTATATGGCCAAGATCAGAGAGAGGGCAACTTCTCTTTTAAGTAATACGTGTATTTCCTTAGATAACACAGGGACCTTTTTTCTCGCTAAGTTCAGATTTTTTTAGCAGCCAGATGATTGGTCCCTATACAATTATACACAATTTTCTTTCAGCCATAAGGTAAAGAAATCAGATGGTCTCAGAACATATAAAATAAACTTTTATATAGTTTATATGGAACTAAATAGGAGTGTACAGGTTCTCCATCCTTCTCTGATGAGTCCAATACTAGGCTCTCTTAAATTAACATGTCAGGTGCCTGCAGGTAGTGTGCGTTATTGTTTCATGTCTCTCAAAAGTCTTTTGTCATTTTGAGCCTCAAAACATGTAAGTCTGAAATGGGGAATGATAATGTCTCAGATTCAAACCCTGCATATCCAATCATGTCTTACATATGAGGTGAACCCCAGTTCAACTTTGCAACCTACAGTCAACCTTTCATTTGATAGATTTTTTTTTTATACCAAGTCAGATGATTAACCTCATATTAAATTTTTCTCATAATGTAGCCTCTCAGCTTGTTATCATCACTGACTTCTAATGTTAGTAAAGCATATGCATTAGGAGTACAAAAGGTGAATCCCACAGCTTGTTTTCTGATATGGCATTTCCAGGTCTTAGCTTGCCCTTCTTTATGGGAGGTTCTAAAGGACATAAAAAAGCAATGTCAGCTTTTCTAAAAAATTACAAATTAAATTGACTAGCACACAATCATTTACAAATTATTCAAAGACATTTGTAATTCACAGTTTGAAATTCATGATGAGTTACTCAGTTACCTAGCTTATTCATACAGGAGTAATGAAACTATCATCTGACTTACATATTAACTACACCAACAAAGACTACAAAGTTTACATCTCATTTTCACTTAACATTTTTAAATCAAGCTATAAGTTTCAAGAATCTGAAGAATAATATTTTGGGGTTACTGGGGGGAGAGAAGTGATTTGAAAAGCTAGCTACCAGAGTACTACTTATAAACTTTTAAAGCCTGTATATAAATCATAGAATCATAGAATCATAGAATGCTTAAGGTTGGAAGGGACCTCTAGAGATCATCTAGTCCAACCCCCCTACACACGCAGGGTCACCTACAGCATGTGGCTCAGGACTGTGTCCAAGCGGGTCTTGAAGGTCTCCAGAGAAGGAGACAAATAAAAAATTGCCTTTAGCTTTGATCATTAATGCTTTAAAAATGCATTTCCACACATTTTAAAAAACAAATATTAAGTATTTGGGGAAAAAAAAAGAGGTGTTTGACTGGTCAAATTGAGAAGAGGCTTCAATTCAAAAGTCATTGGGGATATTGCAGTAATTCTAAAGTATAATATCTAGAGAAAAAAAAAGTTCAATTATTTTACATGCTTAATTGAAGTAGGTGATTTTTATGCTGGATTCCATTCCACATCAAAGAAAAAAAAATGTTTAAACGAAATTAAACAAATGATCAACCTTACCGCTTGGTTGGACTCTTCACATATTTTCTTGAAAAAAGGCTCCCAGTTTTGTGACAGCCAGTTAAATTTACCTTACTGTTAGCTATAGCTGTCAATAAGGGGAAAAAAGGATGCATGTAGGCCATTTCTTAGAGGTGTCTAATGACAGTGTTTGAATCAGAAGCAAAGTGCACAAGAGAAGCTGTATATATATGCAAATAGCCAGAAGTCATTCAGGCTTTGCATATTTATGGCTGCTAAAACATTTCAGAAGTTCAATAAAATAACAACACAAATGCAAAGCACCTTGTTTAAAGGCTAGTAGATCTATATCTTGCTACTGCACTAAGCATTAGAATCCAGCTGTTTTTTCGCCCTTATTTCCACCTAATAAAACCAATATCAGCATTTCCATCTGCAACATATGACAGCTTGCAGGAGACATAAAAGGAAAAAAAATCATGAGATCTCAATGCAGCAGTTCTCAATTTATGGTTCATGGTGCAACATTTTACCTGCAAGATTATCCGATGATATTCTCAACTACAGGAAATTAAATTGCTGAAAATGAAGCCAATAGTACTCCTCACAGAGTGTTACTGGTTCAATATAGCCACTTGTGAAACAAAGGAGCTTGAGAACACTACTTCAGGGAACATTAACTCCTACACTTACCAGGTTCCTCATATGTATGATTGCTTTTAGCAGTACAATATCCAGATCCACTTCCTTTGTTCGCCTTTTGATGCTCTAAGTCAAAAGGTTCTGGTGCCAAAATATTCTCCTGTGAGAAGAGAAACCATTGTTAATGATAATAGAGGAGGACTTACTCATGCAACCAGGAGCTTACTCATGAGCCAGGATATTACCTGAAGCCACAATTCATGAAACTGAAACCAAAGTCATTATTTATATCAAAGACAATACCAAATTCTCTTACTTTTTTTTTAATTCTTGTGTCAATTGATCCTTAAAAGGTTGAATGGCATGCTTCATCACTTTCCTTTTTTAGCTTTGAAGCTGGCCAAAATAACTCCTTTAGAGATTTAATAACATAATACACCAAAAAATTACCTCCAGAGATTACACTGAGGATATTTGAAAATTTAACCCATGCTCATAATGGTGCTTCCATGTGACAGCTGGTCCCAAAGTTTAGTTTTATTTCAAAACATGGCTGTGCAATATGTGTCTGATTTAGCACAACAGAAGTAGCTCTTGCATGCATGCGTCTACCCCTGACTGCTCCTGGAAATACTGTCTGGTACCTAAAGAAGACTGCTAAGTGCATTATTTGCTCCGTACTCAGTATTTAACAGCTAAGGGGATAATGTAGAATTTCTTCGGCCCTTTGCAACTAGGCATACTACTGTGTTTGTGTATGTTTTAGCCAAGTAGCTAGTTATGACATTAGTGTAGTGATGAAGGGTTTGCCTTAAATTTTACAGAAAGCAGGATACCAAAGAAAACCAACTACAAATTTAGAACTACTCTTAGCCAATATAAAAAAGAAATACATCTCCTGATCACGAAGAATAAATGCCATTTATTCAGTCTACACACACTGCAAGGCCAAAGACATTTGCTTATTTTGATGGTGCAGTGATGGTTTGCTTAATGAGAAACTAAAAGATTCTTACTCCTCAAATTCAGGCATAAACATGAGCAGGCCACCTTCTGACAGATTTTTCAGATTTCTGTTCTTTTTTTCCCCAGTAGAAACATTTCAGCTACGTTTTCAGAGCAGGTATGTTTTCTTTGCTTCTAGTTATAATATAGCATTAGTTATGTCTTATTAGAAAAGGGAGTTGCCAGGCAGCATGAAAGACATTCTAATTGTTTTGTGCAGACAACTGCATTTCAGAATAGGAGGCACAAACAGAGAAGGGGATTACAGCACTCATGAGAGTATCTGAGTATATGAAGTTTGGATAGCCTTTATGGGAGAAAGATGAAGCTCAAAAAACAACAGATGACCAGCAAGAAGTCAGGCTGCAGCACAAGCAAAGACTGGGCAGCCTCTGAGCAGCAAGCAAACACACAACTTTTCCTTATAGGTGATGGAGAAGAGATTTTCTGGGGAACCCAATGTTTGAGTGTGCTGCAGGGGAAGAGTGTTCTCTAAATTGCCTGACATACCACAAGTCTGAGAGAAAGGATCTGCAAATCTCATACAGAGCAGGAAGTAGAAGGAAGCTTTATTTAAAACTCCTGAGTTTTATTCTACTTTCCCTTGTCATGCAGGACTGTTTTCACATTTTCAGGTTTACCTTAGTTTGCATTCCAATCAAACCTAGTTTTAGGCCCTGGAAGCCCCTCTGTGGTTTACTTTCAGTCTGGTATTCTCTTCACTAGTATGCATTTTCCTATATGCCTTGCATGGTCTCAATCTCATACCCATTTTTATATAGCAGCAAAACTAAACAAGAGAAGTTCAACCACTGATTCTCTAGCCTGGTGGAGGTGAGGTTTTCTCTCTTGAGAATGGTATAGAGCATGGGATATGAGACATGGATATTGTACCATGAGATACTTCGAGATAACACCAGATAACAGCAGAAATAAAATTATATGGGCATTCCTCAGTGTTTTTTCTTTTCTCTTCTTGTTACTATCATGTGCAAGAAAATTGTTATCATTTTTGGATGGCCAAACACCTCTTATTGTTTAGTTTATATTTCTTCATGCTTGAAGCTGCATCCTCCACATCCCTGCCTGCTTCACAGGTAATCTACCTGCTATAGTAATCATTTTACCAGTGTCCTGAAGAACAGTGCTAGAACCACACTCTTCCTATGTCTCAGACTAAAACTTTCCTGCACTACAGCTTGCAGATGGGTTTGTTAATTTATTTATTTATTGGCTTTTGCCTTGCAAATTAGCAAGCTATCAGCCAGATGTGAAAACTTTGGAAATTCACCAGATGCAGATTTCAAATTCTTTTTCAAATTCTTTTTGATCATGAGCAAGCACAGAGCCCTTGAGCAGGGAACGAGCACTATTCTCAAAAAACGGCAGCGCGGTCAGCTTACTGAGATCTTGTCTACAAACAACAGCCCTTGGGAAGCAGTTGCCAAAGGCACCAGCTCTCAGTGCAAAGGATTGCTCAGCTGGCACAGAGAAGAAAAGCAACATCATCTTCCTCCGTAACTTTGTAAAAGTCTGTTCCTGCCAAGTGATAAATAGAACAGAAACAAATAAATAGTAGCTCTAAATGATATGGAATAGGCCGGCAGGAAATTGAGAAAATCTGGTCCATTACTTTGAAGGAGGAAACCAAACTGTGTTTTGAGGATTTCTTGGGTTTTGTTTTTTAAATGAACCAGTGAGAAGTTTAGCACTTAATTAAATCTATCATTCTATAGCATATATGGAAAATTTCATAACATATATGGAAAATTTGATCCTTCCAGTAGCAAAATTACAGATATATTACAAAAAATAAAAAGGAAATTTTCATTACTTCTATGTAATAAGTTGGATATTTTAAGCTTAACTTCTAAATTTAACTTCTATCTATGTTTTCTGGCCTTAATTTGCCCAAAGGTAATTGACAGCCCAGGATGAGGGTGTGCTGCTGAGGAAATGATGTTCTTATAACTTATTTCTGCTGAGCATACCATTAGCAACCTTGATGAAGTCCCATTTATTTTCTGTTTTTGGAGATGATGGTCATGGGTGTCTATTCTCCTGGGAGGGCAAGGCGATATCCCAAAACCGGCTGCTGACCCCGAGCTCAAAATTTGGCAGGACGGGAAAGGGGTGTACAGCACCTGCAGCACTGCTCCTAGGGGTCTGGCAGGGCAAAAAGTGCTTTTTATAAAGGAAACAAATTCTAAAAGGTTTGGGTTTTTTGTTTGTTTGTTTTTTAGTAGAACTACTTAACTTTCATGACCATCAAATCAGGAGACCTTTTACCTTGACCGTGTAAAGCGCTAGTCATGCAGAGTTCTAAGCAAGCAGCTACAAGGTGAGCTTATTTAGTATAAAAACCTCATATACATGATATTAAAAATAAATGAAAAGGAAAGAAAATCAGAGCAGAATAAAATAAGCAGTAAGTGTTATTTTTCCAAGACATACCCAGCAGTCTCTGGCTGAGCACCAGCTGCTCCCATGAGGACCATGGGGCCAAAATCCTCTCGGCCGGTGGCGGCAGGGTGGGATGCCCTCTCCTTGCTCCCAAACGAGGGCAGCAGGACCAGGTAGGCACTGAAATGACAGCCCCATCCCACTAGGAGATCCCAGATGTGTGGGCAGGAGGCAGGAAACAGGGAGACGAGGTCTGGACAGAGGTAAAATGGAGCCGCCAGGATGGTCTGGGTCAGACTGGGCTGGGGGAGCTTGAAGGAAGGATCCTGAGCCTGCTTATTTTCACCCTCTATTTCTTTGCACAGTGTATCATAGTGAGACAAGTATTACTGAGAGCTTTTATATGCATATATAAATGTACATATATATATGTGTGTGTGTGTGTATATATATATATATAACCCACAATTTCCCTCCTAAATAAATGTGCAGTTCCAAGCTGTAGCGGTTGAGATCAGCTCATGCATTTATGTGTCTCTGTGGAGCTAAATGAAAGCTCATTCGGAGGTGTGGAAAATAACATTTTCTATGTAAGGGAACAATAGTAATAGAAAGTAAATATAGGAGACAGTTGCTCTAGGGATAGTCCAGAATATCTTGATGAATAGTTACTACCAGGTGGATTTCTATTCCCAAGAGAAAAAAAATAATAATAATTTGGCAATCAGAACTCAAGCAACACGACAAATTCTGAAATAGTGTCAGTTTTGAGAGGCCTGGAATAGTGTTAGTGCTGGAGGATATTTTAACAGGGCTTGGTTATGCAAACACATACCCCAGCAGTAACACACTATGCTCAGTACCTCAGAGTCTTACTAATAGTTATTGCTTCTGCTAGTAGTTTTAACATATCTCCATTAAAAAGTGTTTAAAAGTCACTAGCAATCTTTCTTGGCCACAAAGTACTTTGAGTAAGGTACTTTGTATACCATAGTAAACTATAATAAGGAATATGGCTGCACATTAATTCCATTATTTTATTAATGCAGATTACCGTACTTAAACATAAGTTGTACCATATATCCTTGTATAGTTTTCAGTTGTTTACAACAGACAGCAGTAGATTTCATGAATTATACTAGACAGTCAGCTCTTGCTGGTTTATGCAGTTCTTCTCCCAGCCCCGGCCTCCAGATCTCTAGAGTCTCTGTGTAGCTCTACAATATCTGCTTGCACTAGTTTCAGCAGAAGTTAATCCTGTGCCATTTTATTAAATGCTACAGCACAACTATTTAGAATTTCTTCTGTACTAGGTGGATTCTAATACAGTGTAATGTCCCTCAAATTTAAACCACATCCATTTGAAAGACTCCCCTGCATGATAACTAACATTAGGCCTGTTGATATTTCTTCCATGCTTGTTTGTTTCTGCATTGTCATGCTGTACTATTCCAATTGAATAGGGAATCAGATATGGGAACCTAAAATGTTTTTCCTTTTTTTTTTCTGCACCAACTGCAGGAACCTCTCTCACATACCTGCAAGTCAGGCTACTGTTGTGGATTTGTTTGGCTGCTGACTACTGAGTCTACACTAATGAAGAAAATAACAATGAGAGCCATTCCCAGTGCTAAAACATGTCTGTATCATAAGATGGTAAGAACCATCTCCAGCATGGATTTGTCATGAGTCAGCAAGCACTTCGCCAAAGAAGTTAGGACAGGCCAGAGACTATTACTTATATCTTTGATAATTTGCACTTGTCCACTCTGTTTCAAAGTAAACGGACAGCAGAACTCCTCTGGAGAAAGGCGACCGTACCGGAGCAAGTAGGCATGAAGAACTGGGACCCCACTTTGCTTGCCTAAGATGGGGTGGGTCAAACTTCTTTCAGCCCTCCTCTCCAGCGCTGTGATAGAGAGTTGAATGCCCCCAGTGCTTTATTTTAATGTTGGCAGAGGCTATTTGAATCACAATGGGAAATCTTAGCTGGACCACACTTACCTTTTTACTTTGCAGGACAGCGCAGTTAAGGGAAACCTCAGCTTCTGTTTTCTGACAATTTCCTTGTGCTCAATTGAATTCTCAGGAATACAGACTTAATTTTTGATTTTCAGAGGCTGAAACATTTCCTCCTGCTTAATATTAAAATATTCCCTGTAACTGTGAGTGTATGAAATGATTATGCACAAATTCTGGTCTCAGCTAATAAATTTGGAGCAACTCTACCACTTTGAAGGCAGGCAGTTCCCAAATGCATCAGAGTAGGGAAGAGCAGAATGTGCCTATTTAGCTTAGACTACTAATACCTGTCATCCTAAATTCTGCTTCGCAGATGCAGAGTATGGAAAGGGAGAGTGCTCTCAGCCTAGCCAATCTTCATTCTGAGAAAGTTTGCAGATTAACATTCATAACCTCTGGTCATCTGAGCCTGCTGAACCAAGTCTGGGCCAGCCTTACATTTTGTGTCTGTGAAAGAAAGTGAGAGGATTTTTGCAAACCTCTGAGAATATCAGAACACATTTTTGCCTTGTGAAATAAATAGACTTTGCAGTGAAGGTGAGAGACTGCCTCTACTACTTCAGTTTATATTATCAGACATCATCTTTGCCTCCAACTGATTCAAATGTTTAGTTTATCGTTAAGTTAAATGTCATGCAGCCCCAATTGTAACAATGGTATAAATTCCCTTTTATTTTTAGAATGAATGTGATACTTTTCATGGATTTTCAAATCTTACCTTAGCATCCACATCCTCAGGGCACATGTTCTGTTGATAGGCTTGTAGTGTGCCTCATTTGTCCAAAGTGCACATTCTGGGCTTCTTCATGCTAACTTGGAAGTTACATGGTGTCTCATCTTTGATAAAATAACATCAAGAAACTCTTGTTATTCCATGCTGCTCAACAAATGTCAACCGCTATTTTCCATAGATTCAACAACCTTGAATGATATTACATGTTCTGTCTGATAAATAACGGATATATGCTTGTTAAAGCAAGTAAAAGAGGAAGATTTCTGTTGCATAGCACTTTAGGGCACTGTATATTTTCTCAGGTTTTGGCAACACTAAACTGATTAAAAATATATATTCACTACAAGCTCATGCAAGTTCCACACAGGGAAGAAAAATTAATTATCCTCTCAGAATGAAACAGTTCATTGACACTGTGAGTACAATTCTGAACAGCCAGTAGGCCACAGAAATCTTAACATAAGATTTAATTTTTCCAATATTTGTCTAGGCTGTGTTTGCATTTTACACAAATAAAATAATTTTTGCAAGAATTGCAGCTACACCAAGCTCTGAAGCAACATGTTATATATTGTATTATTAATCCCATAGCAATGATAAAGTTATTCTCTTTGCTTTCTGGTACTTTTACTATAAAACTGAGATCCTCATTTACCCTTTGAATATAATAAGGCATAAGCAAAGGTTAGTGGGTATCTTTGCTTTGGTGATCTTCATATTGTCATTGCTATAATAGACGTATTAAACACATTTGAGTGCCACAGACAGGAATTCACATACAATTTCACCATCTTTTTTTTTACTTATTTTTGGTCTCTGCAAAAAGATATTTTGCAGAGTTTAATTTCAGCACATTAACATCTTATATGTTACAATACCAATAGTTAAACCTATGAGAATAACTCGTGCACTAACAAATAGTATAGAATTAAGCATTAGTATAGGATGAATAATTGTCAGATAAAATAGTTGATTGGACAACCTCTGTGTTCTCTAGTCTCTCTAGCTGCTCTCAATTCTGTTGGTCTTAACCTTACAATTCTCTTCTTACTTTATCAGACTTACAAGTAACAAAAATGTATGCTGCTCAAAATGAGAAAAAAAAAATATTATACACCAGTCTAGCACTTCTCACAATGTCAAACCATTTTTCTGCTGCATGTAGTAGCTCCAAGATGAATCTCTCTCTCTGATCAAGACTTCCTTTAAACTAGTACTGCAGCAACTTTTGTGCACAGAACTATTAAACTTCTGCTCTAGCATTATGTCATCATGGATATAATCATATCTTTATCGTAAAGATGATATTCTGGAAAATCTATGTAACATTGAAAAATCCAGACAATGGTGCTATGCAAAGATATCTATAGCTTTCATCCTCAATTCAAAAGACCTCAGTTTCAGCAATTATTAAACTATATGTGATGGAATTTTCAAAAGTGAATTTTATGCATTAACATAAAATGCTGAATCCTACAAGTCTTTTCCCATTTTTACCTCATTTTCATTCATCTTCAGTGCTCACCACTCCAAATCAATATTATTTGAATTAAGAACATTAAGAGCTGATGACACGAAAGAAAATGCTTGACAAATTCAATTCTCATTTACACCACTGACAAGTGTGGTTATCTGAGAGAATGGTTTGATGACCAGTTTGAAAAATCATCCTACTTAATAACAAAAATAATAATACCAGAAAAAATTTATTTGTTTATATGAAGACTATGCTTTTTCAGCTATCTATACATGATTTCATGCATTACAATATCTGAATTATATCTAATGAAATAAATAATTCCCAGAGATGACATTATCACTAAAAAATAGCAAGATTTGCTTACGATTTTTGTTATGTGGGTTTTGTTCCTTAGTAATGTAAGAAAATGCATGTTTGTATAAGGGATTTTTTGATTATCAGCTGAAACTGACAGTTCAAAACCCGCCTCAGATAAATATTAATACTAGTAATGCCTACATCTGTAAAACATCATTAAAAAAATGGCAGTCAAATTACAAGTATCTCTGAAATTTGAACAAAGATTTAAATAGAAAGTTTTCTGCCGTTCCCTTGTCAACATATGTGGCTGTTCTCTAGACATACACATATGTAAAACGGGCAAAATGCAAGATGCTAAGAACGGTCCTTTATTATCAGATTGTATATTGGACTACTATCAGGTTATATTAAGGGAGTTTGCTCAATTTTGAAAGTGAAGGCCTATTATATTCTTTCACAGAATTTCATTGGACAGAACCCATCTTTCTAAAGGGTTTCCATGCAGTTTGTTCTGAAATGACTGACATTTGATAAATTTGAAGAACTCTAGGCCTTTCTTTCATATTTTTTTTTTTCAGGCAGATTTAGGAAAGTTTTAAAGTAGTTAAACCAATGATATCTTTATATCTTTGCCAAAAGAGCCCAAAAGAGCTAAACTATCATTTTCCTCATGTATGTAGGAAGAGAGATGGTCCTCCTGACCAGCTATTTGTTCTGTAGAAAATAAGCTTAAATAATGTTCTGAACTGATAGACCACAGATAACTTGGGTCTACTGAAGAACTTGGGTCTACTCTTTCTATACCGATTCACCTCAGGGATAAAAGGCTATAGGACAAATTGAAAGTCATCGCCAAGTACAGATGAACCACAGCATTTTTTTTGTATTAGTGGCATGGAGGATCTAATAAATGTCAGCTGTTAATAGGAGGCAAAGAGAACTGCCCAGCAGCTGTGAATTCTCCTCACCCCAAGCTTTTTCTATTACAAGTCCTAAAAAGACATTCAATTTGGTTTAAATATGCCCTCTTCATGTCATAGATGAGGATTGTGAAAGAGAGGATTAAATTATTTTTTAATAAAGAAGTGATCATGCAAGTGAGATAAACAGAGAAGGATAACAAGTGTTGTAAGAAGCCTTCACCAGACTACAAGTTATGTTTTTGCACTGCTTAGTTGCAGTCAGCAAACTATATACTCTGATTCCTTGACCATGTCTGTTATGGAGAAAAGATTTTTTTTTCTTAAATAATGTGAAGCTAGTTGCTCAACTCACTGCTTTAGAGAGAGCACATTCTGTTTCCCAAGCTATTTGTAGAAACATTAATTCATCTTAACTAATATTTAGTAAGAAATCATATTTTTTCTAACTTTCTATAGCTAACTACTTACCCTATTTGACTTTCATAGCGTAGGCGTAGCTAAAATGTATCATTTCATTAAGTAAATATACACATCCCTGGAGCCCTCACATTTCTTCCCAAATGGGAGACACTTTGGAAGACTGCCAAATCCCAGCCTAAAGACAGGTCACTCTTAGGTGTAAATAGTAAAAACTGTTGTTTAAGAAAAAAAATAAAAATAAAAATAAAAAAATGATCCACTTAAAACACTCTTTAGCAATACAGTCTGTTCAGAGTAAACCAAACAAACCAGCAACTGAAAACAGAATTTAGCATGGGGCTTAGAGCTCTGAAGGTAAGGACTGCAAGAGGTCACATGGCAAGATTTCCTGCTTCCCAGATGGAGAGAAGATGGATGAAGAAGATTATAATAGCTGCCAAATTCATCAAATTGAAATTGGCATCTCATGTGAAAGTCTGAGAATACTGCCAGTTCAGGCCTGGTACGAATGACTGACAGGAAGAGTCCTACCTGTTCTTGTTAATGTCAGACATAATTTAGCTGAATCTGGACAAACAGCTATTTAATGTAATAATGTTGTGTGCCCAATGCCATATTAACCAGATATCATATCAGATATTAAATTCACTAGATTTTTTTTTTTTTTGGAGTCTGGTGGAACAGGCATTACTCTTACAGTGATGCCAGTCAATATCAGAACCCTATGCAACCTTATAGTATAAAATCAATTTAAAAGTTTTTCAGATACATTGATTTCTTTTCCTCTTGATTTCTAGTTCCCATCAGCTACAGGATGATAGAACAGAACAGCAGTACCTAGTAATAACTACACAGTAACCTACTAAAATCAAACCATTGCCTCAACTCAGTTCTGAAACTGACATCCTAAAACTCTTTGTCAAATTCATCATCACTCAACAGTCTATGTACGTGTAAGAAAGGAATAGGCATAATTAGCCACCTTTGTACAAACACCCCAGTACTGGCAAATTAAGGTTTTAGTAGTCACTTTGGACGCATATCTATATTATTTTTAAGAAACATTCATTACGCAAAACTAGAAATTAGAGCTTTTCCTTTAAGAGTCAGTTGAGCTTCCTCAAAGCCATTTGTGTACACAAGAAATAATTGCAAAGCACAGAACATCAGGTTGATTTAGCTTCTGTAACATTTTAAAGCTTGATTTAATAAAATGGTCTCAATGGAGCAAAGCCTCATCCTTGAATAGGCAGCAAAATCTGGCAGTTTCTCCAGAATCATTTATATGGCTTGTAAGAAGTACCGTTGAACAGGAATAAAAAATGAAGGAGACTGAAAGCCATTTGTTAAAGAATGCAATCTATTTTGGATTCCGAGCAAGGCAGGCTCTTCTGATTATGTGTCTTCTTACTCTGATGGAATTGTTGCAGGCTGCAGAAGATCAAGGAGAAAAACAACAGCAAAAAAGAACCCTCCCACTCCCCTGCAAAAAAAAAAAAAAAAAAAAAAAAGAGAGCCCAATTAAGTGTTTCACACAGCATTTGCATTGCAGTTCTGTTATCCCTAGGGAGAGTATGGAAACAGTCACATTTCCCCATGCTAATTACTACATTTAGGGGATGATTCAGGATGAGAAGACAAACAAGACGCCTGAACAGGCTATTACTCTTGGAGCATAGAAAAAAAAAAAATGACAGTAATTTGACAGAATTTGAAACCCATTGTTTCATCAGCAAAAGACAATAGAGCAAATTAAAACTTAGCTGCTCTTCATAATGAAAGTACGACAAAGGCGTAGATCCAAAGCCAATAAAATCTGCTATTAACATTCAAGATAAACTTCAAAATCACAAGAAACTGACTTTCTCTAGGAAGAGAAGCAAGACCTTATGCAATGGAAATTCAAATTTAAAAAAAAAAAAAGAATAAAATGGACCTCTGAAGTAAAAAGAAGAGACATCTGCGAACACAGGCTGGCATTAAAACACAGAAGTTGTTTGGAGGATGAGGACAATCCAATGCTTCCTGAGGCAAACCCTCACAAGTTATTGTAAATCAGTGTTACAGAGTGCAGTCAAAAACTGCCAGTTTAAGAAGCTAAAGCAAGAATAATGTATTTTCAAGGAATATTCATTTTGTCTTTAAGGAAAAGTGATGCTGCGATACCAGATAGTCAGTATTCACAATAAAATACTGTGTTCCATTTTTTAAAAATCGGCGGTTGACAGTGACAGCAAGCAGTGCTTCTATCAACCAGTGGCCCCATTTATTTTTGCTCAGTGGCTCTAGGAGTAGCCAGGAGAACATTCAAAATCTCCAGTCACAAGAGCAAACAGTCCTTGAGGCTTGTACCTTTCTGAAAGGGCACATATTCCATTCTTAAATAGTAAGAGCACCTTTGAAAAAAAAAAAGAAAAAAAACCACTCTCACAGTGGCATTGCATGCTTCACACTGCCACAGATGTTAAGTTTGAATAACAACCTTAATGCTTGCAGCCAACAAATGGGCAATATCTGAGAGGAGTTTTCCTGGAAGTCAGATGGTATGTCCTAGATACTGAGAAGTTCCCTCATGGGATTTATCATCAACAGGAAACTTAACAGAGTTCCATGCAGGATCATGACTCTTACAAGGAGTAAAAAGGACAACTGCAAGAAAGGGTGTAAATATCTCTTTTTCTGCTCGTTACTCCGAATAGGAGAGTTCTGTTAGCTGTGAAAATCAGCTGGCATCTCACGGCATCCAGGAGATATCCTAGACTTGGAGGAACTAGCGTCGGCCGGAGAGCAGCAGCTCCTGAGTAGCTGCTCAGCACAACGTTCAGGGTTACTGAACACTGTGCTTCTGCACTCTGTGATTTCAGAACAAGACACAGTCCACGGCATGGCAACATTAGTAGAAGGTGACATAACAGCAGTACAAGAGCAGCATCCCAGCACTGTAGGCAACTCTGCTGAAAATATGGAATAGTCTTCTAACTAAACAGAACAAAGAAGTCTTTGTATTCAGCTAGCTTCAAGATACTCCTGTTTTCTCATGACAACTCATTTTCCAAGCCTGTGTATTGGTGCTGACTACAGTAGCCCTGTTAAAAGGAGAAACAACTCTGTGATACTCAAGCCACAGTTCCTGAGGAACAAACTGAAAAGAGTGGCTAGATGTCAGTAGGATAATTTCAGGTTATCACTTTTGAGGTAACTGCTGGTGACTTTCAATGTCCTGCCACTGTGTCTAGATCAAATCAAAGTGGCAAGGTAAAGATAGTATTATACATTTTGGCTAACAACCATATCCTGTCTTTGTAGATCACTGGACTGGTGTCACTGAGGGAACTTTGACTGTATGCTTGCACACGTAAGACTGTTTTTTTGCAGAAGATGATCCTATTAGCTTTTGAGTCAGGGCAGCTTGTGACAGAGAATCATTCAATGAAAGTCATGAAACCTTTAAATGACAAAGCCACTACCCATATACTGCAGCTAACAGGCTGACTAGTAACAACTAGGATAAAATGGCTGCAGGCAGAGGCCATCCAGAAGTTGTTAACTGCAGTGAGAGAACAATTTAAGTAGCAAAATTACAACACCAAGAAGGACTAGCCAAGTGCTGACTTTGAAAGCCAGGACAGTACTCCTTTTTCCTTCCTGTTATAACTGAGTACCTGTATGTTTAGTAACTGTTTTTTTACAGCACCGTTGTTATCTTTGGAACCTTGAGCACAGGGTTCTATTGATGAAAATAAAATATTGGAGATTTGATCTTTTCTGACAGTCCTCTGACAGAAAAGAATCTTCTCCCTATACCCTTCTCACAAATAATAATTCTGCTTAAAATTGAACCCATACCAAAGCTTTATTAAAATGTTTCTGTCTGAACAGCACACCAAAAAGCTGCAAAATGCAGGGCTGACAAAGGAGATCGTTCATACATGAGCCAGTGACAGTAACTGTCGAGCTTAACAAGGATGAAGGCTCAGATATTATATTTACCATCTCTCTTTTTTTGTGAAGAAAATAATAATCTAGGTGTTTTTGTTGTACAATTCTGAAGAATTATGTTTCTTTTTACAGTAACTCAGTGATGGTGACATTTATTTATTGTTACCAGAAGTTCTTAAGAGAGTTCTCAGAACCATTTTTATCTCTGGCAAACTATGACAATATAAATTAAATACCTCTGATGTATGGTTTGCTATGATTATAACAAGGATGAGTTGTTCTTGTATAACTCGATTTTCACATTACAGACTTTGTCACAAGAATGATGTACTCATATTTGGGTATTTGGGTTGGTTTACGAAAGTTAACAGTAAAGCACAGAGTTTTCATTTGCTAACGTTCTCATGTTTGCTCTCTCTCAGAATTACCATCTCCCTGAGATTTACCCATAGGGAAGTAAAATAAAGGCAGCCCATTATCATATTCTGAAAAATGTGTTACTTCAGAGAGATGCTTACTTACGATGTACTAAATATCAAAATGTGGAAGTTTCCTTCCTAAAGTGAGATTACTTTGCTGTATTTCAATGCAAGAACTGTTCATTAGACTGATTTGCCAAGTGTAAAAGTTGTTTCTAATCAAGAACTTGTGATTTATGTTTTAGTTTATTTTGGGTTTTTTTCCTCTTTTTTATTGTAAGAATAGGTTTTCATAATCTTACTGATGTTGAGTAAGACCATGAACAGATCCACCAACCTTTCATTTGCTTTTTCCCTTGACGGTTTTTGTCCTTACTGAGTATTAAGAGCACACATATGAACTGTCACTGTAGAGCAGCTGACACAATGGAAGTTTTCACTCTTGCTTATTCCCCAATAACAAATACCAATGAGAGATGGGCATTTTTTCAACACTTCAAATTTTGAGGATATTGCATAAGACTCATTGTGGTAAACTGATGAGCAAGGCACAGACATTTTTGTAACCAGAGAAAAGACTTCTCACTTTATATTTTTTCTTCCTTTTTTCTTCCCTTGCCAGGCTGAACATTTGCCATCTGAAAAGCAACCTTCTGCAAGCAGTTTAATTGAAGTCCCTGAAAACTGAGGAAGGTACAACACCAGGTGAGTTGGCCAGTTTCTTCGTCAGCTGTTTTGTGCATTAGTCTTCTGCCTGCCTTTTTATATTTACTGTCTGCACTATTCCTTGACCTTTAGCCTCTAAATTTGCATTTTTAACAAGGAAATTTCTACTTCATCTTGTCAATCCTTTGACACCTTAAAAAGGAATTTGTAATTGACTGATAGAGAAAGAAATACTGAACATACAAAACCACACAGTTCACAGGTATTCATACCATGACTTTCAATAAAAATGAGATGAGCCACATAGTAAATAGTACTAAGTTAGCTGGATAAAAAATAAGCATCTATTAGCATTAATGTAGCTATCGTGACAATAAAGTAGAATCACAGGAAGATTCCCTTCTAACACCTAAAATGAACTTACTGAAGTAAAGATATATATTTCAAACAATCACAGAATGGCTGAGGTTGGAAGGGACCTCTAGACATCATCTAGTCCAACCCCTCTGCTCCAGCAGGGACACCCAGAGCACATGGCACAGGGTGGCATCCGGGGAGGTTTGGAAGATCTCCAGAGAAGGAGACTCGATAACCACTCTGGGTAGCCGGTTCCAGGGCTCTGTCACCCTAACAGAGCATATATTTCTATCCTTTCTACCCTATATTTCTGTCCTTTCTTTGATTACAATAGCTTGCTAATTTTTTCACTTCATTCAGAACCAGTTTAATAGAATCAACTGTTCCTGAAAGGGGGTTCAATTAGGTTCTGAACTAATTGCAGTAAAATAATAACAAAACAACCCTCACTTAATCTTTAAGATATACATAACAACATTTGGAAATTTGGCTGTCAGATTCATGTTTTTCAGATATACAAAACTGTCCAAATATTCATGGAATTTAGAAGAATTTTATATTTCAAACATAAAAATAGTTCTGAATAATATTAACTTACTCATTTTACATAACATCTTTTGCAGACATTGGAATAGAAATATATGAAGATTATATTTGGACAATTAATTTACCAGTTTTGTATGTTTAAACCAGTAGATTTTTCCTTTATTTCACGGAGTTATACAAGCATTAAACTGATATAATGTTGTAGAGGTAAGGCTCAGAGATTATGCACAACTTATTGTGACTACATGCTGGATAAAAGAAGGAAAATCAAACATTTATGTTCAGAAGAGAACAACTCAGCTCTGATGATAGAATGAAATTCAGCAACTTCATTTTTGTAGGAACGCATTTGTTCTTTTCAAAAATGTCAAAAAGTAAATTACAGTTAATTAATCAAATTCTAAGTGATTCCCAATTAGTTTCCTACAGCTCTTCTATGACAGCTCTTTCCATTATTACAGAAAACAATGCACAAAGAAGAATGGCAATACATAATAACCAGTAGAAATTCTAATGCTATTACTTTATAAAACACTACCTTTTCCTCAGTCTCTGAAAGCTTACAGAAAAGTCCAAAATTACATTTTGTAATAGAACTGTGTACAAAGCCATAGGAATGTCCATTCAGAATGCTTTTACAGCAAAGAGTCATAGTGCTGACACAGGGTTCCTTGAATTTGAAGCTTAACATATTATGACGAAGATCAAATATTTTTCATTTTTACCAAAAAAAAAATTTAAATACTTAATACTTAATATTTAATTTTCCTGAGCAAAGATATCTCCAGGATAAACTTCTGTTCTTGTCCTTCCTGTTCTTCTCTTGTTCATCCTTTCTTCTTATTCACTCAAACAGTACTGCTAAAACAAGTGAAATTATTCATGCTGCAAAGAAGAGGAGAGACTGACCCTCAATTTTTTCCTTTTAAACATCAAGGGATTTCAGACTTTTAATCTGACATAAAAAGCAGCCATAATATAAGAAATATAAGGCATAAAAGTCAGCATTCCCGCAAATGGTAGCTAAGCAGAAAAAAATAAATAAATAATTTAACCCTTCAATATGGGGCCCATTCCTTTCACTGCATAAATAGATTTTTGTTATTCTTTTTAGAATGTCAACTCTGTCACTGTAGGAGAAACATTTCCAGAAAGGAGCACTATAATTTATTTCTCCGTCAAATGTTACTGGTATGTCCCAAGCCTAAAGACCACTGATGCACTCATATTCACTTGTTTCTTATGGAATTTGAGTCTTCTCTGTGGATATTTTCCCAAGCACTTGCTCTCAAGAAAAGCATGAGCTTAAATCTATTTGTTTCTTTTAAATAGCATAACGAGTTACTTATAATTTCATGCATTTTTTATTTTGCTAACAGAGAAGATGACCAATTTGTAATAATTTGGACTTGTTTCTCTCCTTTTTTTCTTTTAAAAAAGAAATATGTCTTGAAAAAAGTCTAACCACAGCATATTAATAATTCTGAATTCTTAATAATTTCCACCTAATCTCTAGCTGATGTTAACAGCACTGTGTTTTTGCACTATTATTCTGGTTCCTTTATTGGAACAGTTAATCTCTATGTGGACTGCATATGTGCTTGCAACCAGGATCTCAGCTAAAAGGAGCATCTGGAAATTCAGCTTTCTTTCCTATTTTGTTCCTTGTACAGGAAATCTTTTATATCATACCCATATGTGCAAGCAACCTCCAAATCTCTGCATCATTAACAGCTGCTAAGTCTACAGAAGAAGCTGCTGAAAAAAACATGCCCATTAAGACATGCACAACTTCCCTGCTAACCACAGCTTCTTGCTGAACAGTGTCTCCTTGTGGAGCTGAATGGGAAAACATGGAAAATTAATTGGGAGGAAATTGAAAAGTGTATGGAGGAACCTTCATAAATTACCAGAAAAAAAAAAAAAAAAAACAATTGATGAACTAATACAATTTCTGAGAAGTTTATCAGGATTACTGACAACACCATGATAATTAGTTGCTGCTTTTCTCCGTATTTGCTATCATCTCTTTATCCAAGGATAAATATTAAAACCATGGTAACCAAAATGGTCTAAAACTTTAAGCACTTAAATTGCCTAAAATTATCAACTCTACTTAGGATGAGGCAAGGCAGACAATTCTCCCCAGAGAACCAAAAGTCTCATTGGCACATTGTCAACAGGCAGGCATAGAAGCAACAGCAAAGGCCGATCCTGTCAGGGGTTGCAAACTGGGAGGAAATATTCTGGCTGGTGTTGCTGCAGTCCAGAGGAGTTGGAAATACCTCACAGAGATGACAGAATGCAGCGACTCCACGTTTCACCTGTTGGTTCCACTTCCGATATTATTTTCTCATCCAACAGGCAAAATTCTAGCACAAGTTTGTAGATAAAATGAAAAAGTGATAAAGGTTTAGTATTTAACTGCTAGTGAGGGCAACTAACTACTGAAAGGAATATTTGCAAGAGGCATAATAAATGTGTCATTTCTGGGAGACTATGAAAAAGACTGGACTTCTTCCAGAGTCACTCTGAACAGATATTCCTAGTAACATTCTCTATTAAAGTCCTTCTCCCATGGCAGCCTTGTGAATTGACATATTAAAAAATGTGAGCATCCTTCTATTTAGTAATTTATACAGCTCTTCAAGGATGGCTAAACTACATATCAGTGCTGACAACATTTGGTTATGCTAAGCAGTCAGAGAACTTTGCAATTGGTAGGAAATATCCTCTTTGTCCAAAAATCTCATGAAGGTGAACTTTTTATGATTTAGCCATCTGGGCTACTTGGAGTCCAGAAAGGTATTTATTACCTTAATATTGTTAGGAGTCCTATTCTGATATACTTCTCCATGCCTTCTTCCATGGCCCTAATGAAGTGCGAACAATGCTACTGTAAAGCAGATTTATAATGTGAAGCTACTAGGCAAATCTATTTGATTAACAGGCATCACCCTATTAATACAACTCTAAATAACTTTAAAAATGTAATGCTGATCACCATTTTTAACCGTAGTAGATTTTTACCAAACACAGTATAAAACAAGCTGTATATTTAGCAAAGAAAATTATAGGCCTTTATGCAATAATGTCTGTCAGAGTAGATCCATTGGCGGGAGTAACTATGACTCTCTTAAGGGGACCATAGTTACAACCTGGGCTTAGCTGCGGAGACAGTACCTCCCCGTGGTTCCCGCTGGACCCCGATTACATCGGGTGACTAAATCTGTCTCTGCCCCAGGATAGCTGCTCGCGCCCTATTGAGTAGCGGTCGCCGGCTACTCAGTAGGATTCAAGGTGAAAGATATACAAATTTCCCAAGTTTTGATTTTGGGCTGTAGCCCCTTGCCTCGGGGCTTTCTGATTTGGCATCCCAGGTTAACTTGGGGGATTGGTTCTCCTGGGTATACCCGAACCCCCATAGACGATGCTCCGATCCCAGGGGTCCGGGATTGTGAGATTTGTTTCGGTGGCGACTCAGACAGGGGAGTTCCCTACTGAAGTGGCCAGGAGAGTTCCTGTGCCAGTAACATCGGTTCCTGAGTCAGGAGGCCACTTTTCCTTAAATGTGACAATTTATAATTCGGATTACGGCGAATGGGGGGGTGACTTACTAACTAACCCCCCTGACATGGATTGCTTTAGAGATCTGCCGGAGGTTTATGAGGTGCTGGCGACAGGGGCCACGCCTCCGAGAGTTGTCGAGGAGGCCAGGCCTATGGAGCCTGTGACCCCCTCTGGCCCAGCAATCCAACCTGAACTGGCTTCTCCCACCCTGGGAGCCGAGGGAGGAGCGACCGAAGTTTCGACCCCAATCGTTAAGATTCCCCAAGACCATCCAGCATGTCCATGCTGTGGCACGAGGGTGACTAAAATTACGGCCTTGCACGATCATCTTAGGAGAGCCCACAGTCGGAGACGGGTACTCTATCAGTGCTCCTGGTGCGGGAGGACTAACAAGAAACATCATAGTATTGCCTATCACTTCCCAAAGTGCCGAGGGAAACCCACAGAGGCTGAGGAGGGCCCTCTGGACGTGCCTAAATGGCGATGTGGGGAATGCGATGCCGCATTTAAGACCAAAAGCGGCCTCTCCCAGCACAAAAGATTTGTGCACCCGTCTACTAGGAATGTGGCACGAATTGAGGGAGCTCGCCCAAAAGGTCAAGGGCTGCGGGGTGTGCATAGGAGCTGTTGGACTGAGGAGGAGACTGCGCAACTGATCCAGCTAGAAGAGAGGTTTAAGAACATGCGCTTTATTAACAAGCTGATCGCGGAGCATTTGCCCACTAAAACGGCGAAGCAGATCAGCGATAAGAGAAGGCAGCTGTTGGCAGCGACCAAGACATCATCGCCCATTAAAGGGGCTGCCGAGGTGCGCAAAGGGGACTCTTCCCCCGAGGTGGTGGAAGTAGAGGGACTCCAGACGGAGTATAGAAGGTTCATTGGAGAGCAGGTTAGCGCTGGTTCTCTATCGGCTCCGGGTTTGTTCCAGAGGATATTGGAAGGTGTGGAGGACAACTCCGAGATTGTCACCACTCCCATTAGGGAGTTGGTAACCCTGGCGCGGGGGAAGCTTGCTGCGGCTAGGAAGAAATACCCTCAGAAACATCCTGCCGAGGCCGGTTCTGCAAAGAAGAAGAGGAGGTGGATGAAACACAGGGCGGTTTAATGGGGTCAATACCTCCGATACCAGCGGCTCTTTGCTTTAGATCGCAAGAAGCTGGCTGGCATCATCCTGGATAACATCGAGGCAGTTAAATGCCCTCTTCCAGTAGAAGACGTTTATGAGGTCTTCAGGAAGAGATGAGAAGAGGTGACCCCCTATTCCGGCTTACGCTCATTCCGTAGTGTGGGAATGGCTGACAACTCTGCCTTCAGGCTCATGATCACCCCTGGGGAGATGTCTAAACGCACCGCCCCGGGACTGGATGGCTTGTCCCTGAGGGATGTTCTTAAAACAGACCCTCAGGGCAGCCAGCTGGCCGAGGCCTTTAATTTATGGCTGATGGCCGGGAAGGACCCCGACAAGCTGAAGGAGGCTAGAACGGTATTAATACCGAAGTCGGCGGATCCCACTAAATTGGAGGACATTAACAACTGGAGGCCCATTACCATCGGGTCTGTTATACTGAGACTATTCTCCCGGATTTTGAGCACTAGACTGCAGTGAGCATGCCCAATGAATAAGCACCAAAGGGGATTTATAGCAGCACCAGGCTGCTCGGAAAATCTGAAACTCCTTCAGGCACTGATAAGGAGTGCCAAGAAAGATCAACGGACTCTTGGGGTGGTCTTCGTGGATTTGGCGAAAGCCTTTGACGCAATAAACCATCAACACATCTTCCAGGTCCTGGGTCAGAAGGGGGTCGATAAACACATTATCGGCCTAATCCGTGACCTCTGTACCAACTGTGGAACTACTATGGAGGTGGGAGGCCAGCACTCAGAAAGAACTAAGATCCTCGGGGGAGTGAAGCAAGGAGACCCGCTGTCCCCAATCCTCTTCAATTTGGCGTTGGATCCGTTGCTTTGTGGTCTAGAAGGTAAAGGTGTTGGCTTTAAGTATGGAGAACAGCTCGTGACATCTTTGGCATTTGCGGATGATCTTGCTCTGCTCAGTGACTCCTGGGAAGGCATGCAACAGAATATTAAAGTGGTGGAGGAGTTTTGCCTGCGGGTTCAAGCCTCTAAATGCCACGGGTTCTTGATCAGGCCAACTAAAGAGTCGTATACCATCAACGACTGTGACCTGTGGACAATTGCAGATATGCAATTGAATATGATTGAACAGGGCAGTTCAGAAAAATATCTAGGCCTGGGGATAGACCCTTGGATAGGGATATCCAAACCTGAACTGCACAAGGCCTTGTCCCACTGGGTTAATAACATCGGGGGAGCCCCTTTGAAGCCACTTCAGAAGGTAGACATCTTGAGAAGCTATGCAGTCCCAAGGCTGCTGTTCAGTGCGGATCATGCAGGCTTGAGTGCCACACACCTCCAGACCCTTGACCAGACGATAAAATCGGCCATCAAGAGCTGGTTACATCTGCCACCGAGTACATGCGACGCCATCCTTTATGTTAGCTACAAGGATGGCGGTTTGGGACTCCCCCGTCTGGCGAGCCTAATTCCAAGCATACAGGCTCGCAGGCTGTTACGGATTGCCCAATCCGAGGATGACATCACTTGGAACGTGGTCTGCCAGGAAGGGATCCAGGAGGAGGTGAGGAAGGCTTGGATCTCGGCGGGAGGGCGTCCGGACAAGGTTCCATCGGTGACGGAGGAATTCCCAACGGTGGCCCCAGAAGGTCAGGTGGCGGGCGAGGCCTCATCTGAGTGGGAGAGAGCGGCTCCCAGGACCATCTATCCCATTCCCTGTAGATGGAGAAAAAGGGAGATGGAGAATTGGGCCAATCTAAGATCTCAAGGTCATGGTATTAAGAACTTTGAAAACGACCGTATTAGTAATGATTGGCTGACACATTATAGAGGCATCCCCCATCGCAAATTAATAACTGCCATCCAGCTTCGGGCCAATGTATACCCTACTCGGGAATTCTTGGCCCGCGGCGGGGGTGCAGGCATTGTCCTGCTGAATGGGAGTCTTGTGCTCACATAATTGGATACTGCCCTGCTGTCCAAGAGGCACAGATTAAAAGGCATAACAACTTGTGTAGTTTGTTGGCTGAAGAGGCTCGGAGGCAAGGATGGGAGGTGTACTTGGAGCCCCATCTTAGAGATAACACCAGCGAGCTCTTTAAGCCAGATTTGGTTGTGGTAAAAGGGATCCGTGCAATCGTAGTGGATGTAACAGTCTGCTACGAGAGTGGGGTAACAACTTTGAGTGACGCAGCGGCGGAGAAGGTGAGCAAATATCAACATCTTAGTGAGGAGGTCCGGGCATTGACATCTGCCTCGGAGGTTAAGTTTGTGGGTTTCACGATAGGGGCACATGGGAAGCGGCACATTGGCAATGAAGTGCTCCTCACCGACCTTGGCCTCTCCTCTGGCCGAATTAAGTGAGAGCCTTCTCTCAGAGGGCTCTGCTATCCTCTGTGGATATAATACATATATTTGTGAGTCGGGCCAAACAGGTTTAAGAACCTGTTTGTAAGCGGGAGGTCTATAATTGGCTTTCAATTGGCATTTGTTCCCCCTAATTAATACCATCCCGCTCCAGCTCCATATAATTTGACTAACCCTTTCCCCGACCAATAACACCTGGTCCGTCTGCAATGACCAGATTCTCCTTCCAGGGGATTAAAATAGGTTTTGATCCCCTGCAACTGCAGGATCTCGTCCTTGCCTCGTTCAATTGGCTGTGGCAGGGACAGTGGGAGTTTAACATCTCGTTCCCATATGACGCGTCCCAATTTAAGATCGGATGTGACAAGGTGGACAGACCACCTAAAAGCTGGAAGAGGTGCCTTGCGATTGCAAGGTTCAATAAATAGCAAAGAAAATTATAGGCCTTTATGCAATAATGTCTGTCAGAGTAGATCCATTGGGGCAAGCATGATTTTGCAACTTTCCCCTCTGTCACTGGTCAAGGACATGCTGACAAATGATTTTTCAATAAGCAAAATGACAACATCAAGAACGATGTTCTTCTGTTAGATCTATCACCACTAAGCAGATCAAATATAATTCCTCAGAAAGCAGAGAAAGATTTAGGAAGCAGAAAACACTATTAAACTCCCAAAGTTGCCAGGGTTTCTAGAAGCCATCAGAGAAATAGCACTGAGCAGGAAAAGGGCACTATAAACACCTCCAATCTGAGGAATTCCCTTAGCTCTTTTTGCGTTGTACAAAGCCTGCAGCCAGAGGCACATATGATGCTCAGGGATGAGCATGTAAGATTTCTGTGAGTTTTCATTTTAACATTTTCAATCCTTCTCATTGCAATAATAAGTATGAAAATGTAAAAAAATCGTAAATACTCACGGTGAGCCTAGATTTGGCTTAATGATCAAGGGTATTCATAGACTCCAAAAGGATTCTAGAGCCACAAAATCCTAGTTAACACTCTCTCAATGTGTATTTAGTAGGGATAGTTTTTCATTCAGCTGAAGATACTGTTGAGATCTTCATCTGACTGAGGAAGAAGGCAGATCTAGTTTAGTCACATATCATCACAATAGTTTAATCCATCATGCAGGGCTGAATAGTCAAGAGTGGTCTCTATTTTGAATACCCAAGAATAAATATAAATATTTCTCACCTATTCCAAACTAAAAGTCTGTCAGGAACAGAAAAATCTGCAGTAACCATTCAGTTAAACTGTGGGATATGCTTTTAGGCAGAGACTTTTGTTGTGTTACTTTTGATTATGTTATTCACGGTTTTATCCTCTTTGCAAGAATTGTTTTCTCTCATATTTTCTTGGGAAGTATAAATAATGGTGTCAAAAGTGGCAGCACTTTGACTCTAAAAAGCACCTCTCCATTGAATATCACAGGGCGTTATACAAAAATAAATAAGCTGAACACGAAAACTTTAACATATGCCTGAGATGATAAAGATCAACAGAGCTGATGAGTAGAGAAGGCCTATAACAATTTTGCAGTCTACTGTAGAAACACTGCTTGTAAATGGTTTCAGCCAGGGTTGCATGTAACTTTCAATTAACTGTAGGTAGTGCAGCAAAGGACTGTTACAGTCATCACTTGCTTGGAAGCCACTTTTTCCTGATTCTGCATGTTTTCTGGGACTGTGCTGCATTAATTTTCTCTCTACCTACTCAATGACTTAGAGGTTGCCCGTGAAATTCATTTCATTAAATTTATGTTGTTATACAAGGAAAAGTATTTACTTATCTTTTTTTCCCAGGAAAAAGTTTTAAAAAATGTTAAGTATTTCTCAAAGGAACAATGGAAAAAGTTCCTGATATCCAGTTGTTCTCCTGAACAGAAATAATTTGACTGTGGAACTCCAGCAAATTCCTTTATTCAGGCAGTTTGTATGAACTTCAGTAATGATTCATAACCAATGTCTCATACTCTAATTTTCCCATATGCTCTGAGCTTCCTTGCCAAACCATCCACATCTATGAAAGAATATTTCAGTCTCTAACCATGTCATTATTTCTTAAATAGTTGCTATTTGATCACACTTTTCTACTGAATATTATATTTGGTCCTGAGACTGAAAAATATTTATGTTGAAAAAAGGGAATTTGTAGTTGGAATAACTTCTCCTTTTCAATTACATCTTACCTACATTGAATTTATGCAGGATTACTTCAGCTGTGTTTCTTACCAAAATAGAGTCAATTCTTTTCCACACAATATACTTAAGTGAGAGATGGTAGAACAATTAATTTCATGAAAGTTTAATATTCTGTGTTACAGTTGCATCTAGAGAAACCAGTGAGTAGTGCCCTGGCGTTCACAGAAACAGTTGAAAGTAATCTTTGTCCCATGTAACTTTCAAAAAACAATGAATTCTTTACTCAGGACCCATCTCCAAACAAAGAGGTATCCAGTATGGGAACTACATATTCTTGAGCTCAGGGATATTCTAATGAAAAATAATTAAGAGTAACCAAAATATTATTGGCAGCAGCCACTGTACTAAGTTGCACTGCCATTGTAAAGCTTTTAGGTATATACAAATCAAAGCACAAGCTACTTTTTCTCATTCAAATCCCCTCTTCCTTTAAAACTTATGTTTATTTCTCCACTTTTTTCCTCCTTTTTTGTTTTAAAAAGGTCAAGGTTTCCTAAGTTAATTTTGCAGCCTGTCTTTTTTCTTTGAGATAACCTAAAGCATGTTAAGGCAAGAGCTCTGAGATAAAATGTAAGAACTCCAGGTGCTCAAAATAATTTTTTTTTTTTTTTACTATTTTTATCTATGGTATCACATACAGAAAATAAGAACTAAAACCTTACAATGTCAAAAAGCATTGCGCAGTTAAGAAATGAAACCCCTATGGAAATCTGACATGAAGTGAAATAAAAGAAAACTTCTGGAGTGGATTTCCACACAGCTAGAACCCTCAAATCACTGAAATCTGTCAATAAGCTACCTGGATGAGGAGCAATTTTTTCCTACTTTTTGTCTCCAGGCCTTCATGCAATGATAGTAGTGCCAGTGGGCTGTGCAACTCTCGGCTGCTTTCATGTAAGCCAAAATCCATATAGTGATCTTCTTCTATTATTATTCTGGAAGACTATTCAGAATTTCCCCTCCTGATGTCCAGCAAGGAAAGAATAGCACTGAGTCCCAGCAGTTTTTAAATGATTAAATGTAGAGAGAACTTTGCAAAGAAATACAGCTAAGGTGCTCTGTAGTAATCCTTTAACAGGAAAACTATTAGGAGATTAACGTACTGAAAAAATATCCTTGAAAATCATAATTAAGCATGGAAAAAATACTTGAAATAATTTTGATCACGTTTAGAATTGACATTTAGAAGATGGCCACTGTAATACTCAAACACTAGGCCACTGTATTATCATTAAGAGAGCATCAAAGGGGCCTTTTCATAAATCTGGATTCTAAAATATTCCCCTCCAAGAATGAAAGCATTGGCTAGAAATGAAATTGTTGGATATTTCTGACATAGAAATAGAATGCTGGTTAATGCAAAGGAGAAAGGAGAGGAAGAAGAAGATAAAAGAACAATATGCTTTTCTGTGCTTAGCAGATAATAATGCCAGAGAGGCATTTAAAAGAAACTGGAGAAAAGTGAATTTAGTTTTGTTCTGTCTCTCTTTTAGAAAGCACCTAATTCTTTCAATTAATCAATTTGAATGACAGTTGTAGACAACTAATGAGCTACAGATGTCCAACTCTATAAGCTGCAGTCAGGAAAACATGGCTTATTTATCAGCCCTTTAAAAGGAAAAACTGAAAAAAAAAATAAGAAAAGAAAAAGCTTTTTTTTTCTGCTCTGTTTGTTTGTATTTAACTTTGCAAAATCTTTAGCTCCATCTTCAGAGCAGTAATGTGTATGCACTTTCAAAGCAGAGAGAAAGAGATCTGTTAAGCATATCACAAAGCTCTGGAAGGTAAGACAACACAAATCCTCTGAGACATGGTGGAACACCAGAGAGAATTAAAAAAAAAAAAAAAAAGAGACAGAAAACTTGGAGGAACTTCCCACAGAGTGGTCCTGATTCCGCCAGTTCCTTATTCGAAGTTGTTATTGGGAGTTCTTGTACGGTTCAAACATGCACTTGCTCAGGGAAGCATTAACATTGAACCAACACGCATGTAAAGGAGCAATGAAACTGGTGGTAGGGGGGTGGGAGGAGGACTGTGTTGGAAAAATTATGATGTATTTAACTCAGGGCTGAGCTCAGTGGCTCAGAGGTGCTGATGAAAGTTGACACTCACCTGTTGACAGTGGAGACTGAACACTTAGGAACAGACTGTGTTTGAAAACAGGGACAACCATCATTTGGCAGAGTTAATGGGCCTGTTGTCAGCTGCATGACAGCTGAGTTATATAGTAATAGAGTTAAGGAAGTTAGAGTAGTAAGAAGAAAGTAATTCTTATCTGAAAGTATAGCTGATTTTAATGTCAGTGCCTTAAAGTCATTTCATGGTCTGGTCTGCTTCTGGCAACAGCAAACTTTCTTTTTTTTTCTACTAGTGCTGCTTCTGTTTGAGGTCAGGTGGAGCTACAAGCTGGGCTTGGGGAAAATTCTCTCTCTCTAAATTTTCTGTGAACATGAGCAAGTTTATTGGTTTAAATACTGTTTCTATTACTCAATTTGCAGTTATTTCAAAGCCTACCTCAAGCACATAATTCTTGCATTTCAAGTAACCGCTTTGGGACCTAGATTTCCCCTGACCACATGGACACTGAAGAAACAGACCTAAATCCACAGTGGCTTGATCTGAGCCTACCCACTCCGTTTAAGATGCTTCAAGCAAAACTTTAATATAACAGATTTCCTTTTCTCAAATTCAGAATAGTTATACATACTGTAATTAAAAAGCCACTGACATAAAGCCAAGGAAATCACTGTTTTCATAGTTTTTTCAAGGCTTATTAAGGAAAACTTAAGTTTTAATAACAGCCAGGAGATTAGTGCTTAAAGTAATTCACATTAAGCTGGATATATTATGATGAAGACAAGTGTTTCAAAGCAACTGTAAATAATTGCCAATTGTCCTCCTATTTGAAAAACTTATTTCTTTGAGATTGTATCTAGGAAAATACATCTCACTGTGGATTTTGCTAGTCATCTCTGCATCTCTTTTTCAAAGACGGGCTATTAAAACAAAAGTAATACCTTTAATGTTGATGAACCCACTTTTGCTCCCATTAATTGGAGGTTATGCAAAGAATGATCAAACCAGTTTGATCAAACTAGCTGTTAAAACCGTAACTAGCTCCTGAGCTTCCTTTTATAATCTGTTCCTATCATGCCTGTTGCATCTCTCCATGGGTCACACATGGCATGTTTAGTTTGAATTGTACTTTCTTTTTTTACCTGCCAAATCCAAGTCTACTAATGATGGAAGCCCTGGTAAAGCTGTGAAATTTCACTAACACCAAACAAAACAGTTAAAATAGAAAGCAGATAAGGAAGTGTTTGATGTGTCCAAAGAACAGCAGCATCAGCAGCTCTGGTAGCTTACGTCTGTCTTCTAGATACTCATTTGTGCCAGACACTTCAGGGACACACATAAAAAAAAAAAAAAAAAAGACAGTACCTTAGAGTGTAGGTAATAACACTGGTCCTTCAAAACTAAATTGGTCTGAAATAAAGGAAATCTTGCCACACGCAAATTGTAGTAAAGAAACTATGAGTGATCAGCCAGGCAAATTCTGTGATACTTTCTTGCTATTACATATATACTATGCACTATGAACTGGGTTTATTTTGTAGTCTCATGTAATGCCTTTTATTTACTTATTTATTCATTGCTTCCACTTTTTATTCATTCTTAGTGCTAAAAGAATCTTGGTATTCTCTGTTTCTTAATTCTGGTTTTAATTTAATTTAATTTAATTTAATTAATAAGACTGGCAGTCTGAACTGCCAGTCTTACTCTTGTCAGTATAACAGTGTAAAGTGATGGGGATATGTTGCAAGCCAGGTCTTGCAACATAATGACTAATTGCCATTAATAGATGCGCTTACAGATATAATAATGATATTGTGATCTAGTCCATGCACAGAGCATTACAACTACTTGCTTATACTCTTCCAAGAGCTGCTATTAGGATGTCATATTAAGAAAATCATGTGAATAGCTGAAATAATGTAGTTATTATGTATAAATATATATTACAATTCTGATATTTTCCTGACTTCCACAGGACTTGAGTGGGAGGAATATTTGCTAAATATTCTAGAAACACAAGAAGAAAAAATTTAAGTTTCAATTGCTATAGAAAATGTTTATCTGTGCTGTAAACCTCACCAAACACAGCATGCAAAATCATGCTCGATCAGATTAATTGGACCAGTTCTTTCTATCTTCTTCCTCGTAATTAACAAGTCTAATCAGGGGGCAGAAACTTTGTGGTATCATATCACAATTAATAAGCTTTATTTATACAGAGGAATGAACAAACCTGCAAAAACTTCTACAGAGATGGTTGTACACAGCCACTGATTTCCACCCTTTCTCCTATAACACCTAAGATGCATGAAGAACAAAGGGAGTCAGAAAAAAGAGAAATCCTCTCTGGATTGCTCAGAATCAGAAGCCTCAGACTTTCATTCAAAGCAGAGGGTAGGAATTTGGAAAGTAGCTCTGACATTTCTGGCTCTACCATAGCAAACTGTGCTATGGCAGATTTTGGAGAGAATAGACAATGGTTTTGTTAGCCTCAGGAAAAAGAAAAAAAAAATTTCTCCTTCAACCTCTTAGCATAGAAGGAAGAAGATAAAGAAAATCTAATTCTTCAGTAGTTCATATATATGTTTTATACAATCACATCCCCCTTTTTACTTGTAGGTCAGATAGCATTTGCTCTCTGTCGAGTTCAAACTGCTTTAAATAGGAGATGCAAATCAGCAACCACATCCCACGTGCAGAAAGAGAAACAAAGATGTGAGCCCACTCATCAAAGTTATGCAGAAATTCTGTGGAACAGACAGGGATAGAGTTTTGCTTTACTGGTAGCTGAGTTCCCTATTCAGCAAGGCACACTTCCTTAATTAAAAATAATAACTTTTAAAAAATACTTACATAATTTTAATGTTTAATATAAATGTGGAATAGTGCTGCATTCAAATGACGCATCTAGCTCAGAAAGTGTTGTCCATGCTAAGCACAAAAGAATAGCATTATTAACTACCAGCATGGGAAAGGAAACTGATTCTTCATCTGCATCTCTAAAGCCCATTTTCTGAGTGGAGCTATAAGCATTCCATGGATAAATTAGCTTTTGCATATTTAAATGAACACAAACTAGAAAATATGTAGTTTTTACATATGCAACTTTTCTGCATAACATCATAACATCTATTATGTGTATGAGAGAGATGATTTTTTTCACTAGCTTTCACTGGGTTTCTTACAGCTGGCTCATTCTCCTGAGAAGCAGAACTCACAGCAAGTACATAATCATTCATTACCTTGCTGAATTTATCTTTGGAGGATTCACAAAACTCAGCTTGCTTGTGCGTGTGGAATCTCTCCTGTCACTTCCCCTTGTGCTTGCATTGCACCATGCATCATTCCATTAGTCCACAGCTTAGTGCTCACTGAACTGTCATCGTTCCTTTTGGGCTTAATAATGTTTACTAAGGCTTTAACAGCATTCCTGTGCACAAGAGTAACTGTAGATAGCAAATGAAAAACACAGTCATTTCACAATTAACTTATAGATTCTTTAGATATTACTTGTGTTCTCAAATGCAGGTTTAGATGAAAGAAACCATGCATGCTAATTGAAAATAAACTATATATATATTACTGATATGTATTCTGATGTGACAAAACACATTACTTGAAAAATTGGAATTAATAGCTTTGTTTCCTAGAGAATATTCTAGCTGTGTCTCATAGCCTTTAGGCGTCTGCATAAGTTAGTCTAATCATCACATTTGATTCAGGATGCTCTTATAGTGTTCTAACACTGGCAGAAAATGATCTGGTCCTTTTTCTCTTCTCTATGGCCAAGTCCCCTAGAACAGCCCTGTCACTGTACACAGACAGCCCCGTGGGGATGCCAGCGGTGGGCACGGCGCGCGGGGTGCCCTGAGATGTGCCCTGCTCCAAGATGTCCTTGAAGTCTGGCAGAAAAACTTCGGGGCCGAGCCGAAACTCTCCTCTTCAGAAGTCCAGGAGGCAAAAGGCCGCCTTTACGGACAGCAAGGCTTGCTTCCGCAGCCAGCAGACTGCAAGAGTGACAAACTGCTGCCACCTGCTGTTGATGGCTTTTTAGCCGCAGAAGCTCCAGCAAACCTGCAGAAACTGTAAATCGCTTGGTTCCATAGGGGAAAAAAAAAAAAATAAGAAGAAACAACCTGCTAAATTTATCCCAGAGTAGGCAGGCACTTCTCAGACCTAGGGCACCACTTCCAGCGCGGTGGTCACTAGCATTCAGCAGCTTGGCTTTCCGAGCCTGCAATCGCAACGCTGCCAGTGACCAATGTGTGACCTTGGGAAAGCTAATTAAGCTTTTTAATAGTATTTTCAAAGCTGTAAAAGAGAAATAAAACTTGTAGTCTTTGCCACAACAGTTCCTAAAGGTGGGGAGTATGTTGCTGTAACTATTTAGGAGTGTAATTTTTTACTATTATTACTTTTAGATCTTGAATCTTTCAGAAAGCTATATTAATATAGCTCCCATTGTAATAAAATGTTCAAGATCCGTTAATAACTGAGCATTAATATTCAACTGTAAGGCAGCAAGTCTGCTCTGATCATAACAGGATGAAAAGAGAACAGCCAGAATCAACAGAGGGAAGTTACAGTAATACAATGTGGTGTGTGGGTTTTTGTTTGGTTGGTTTTTAAGGTCTATAACCATTTTTTATATATGAACCTGGGCTCTATGCAGTCAGAAAGACATAAGAAATGTCGGCCATCAAGAAAAAAGATTAACAGGGTGCTTCTGGAGACCTGCTTCTTTAGACTATCAGTGATCACTGAATCTCAAATCAAAGTCAGAGCTCAGGTGACATATTGTGCACTCACTAATAGGGCTTTGATTCCTGAAACCCTGTCTACCAGAGGCAATACAACATGTGTGATAGATGCTAGCCAGATAACGTCAGGGACTATTTTTGCTATTTCTATCACATATTTTGAGGCAAATCCTTCCCAGAAGGTGGCATTGTAATACAAACTGTCCTGCTCTTGCTGTGCAAGTGGAAGTGGTGGCAGGAAGCCTGGTGGACTTCCCTCTGAGTCTGGATTTGGCGGCCTGGACTAAAGAGAAAGTGAGCAGGTCCTCAAGGTAGGAGCTCTTACAGGGGCAGCAATGAAATTATGGCAATTCTCAAACGCGGGGGTGGTCTGGAGTCGGACACCCCACCTGGAAACTCGGGTTCTTGATAGCAGCTACTCATACATCTGAAGGTCGCATACGTCTCCTCCAAGCTATGCGCGCTTTGATCTAGCGATATGAAATACGCTAGTTTCTTACATAACAAATGAACAGAGAGCAATACATTTATCCACTCTTTCTAGTCACTGTTTCAAAGCTGAGCTTTTCTTAGGTCACTACCATTGGACGATGCTTAAATTCATGTATAATATATACATATATATTTATGAAATTATATATATATATATACATATAAAACAAGCTGTCCATTGACAATGCACAGTGTGCAGTTAGTTTAGAGAGCTGAGCCTCTTTTATTTCCAGTATTTATGACCAAAGACAGAGCCTGTTCCCCTGTTGCTGCTTTAATTACTTCATTTTCTCAGGTACAAAATTCTATCTATGCAGTGATATTTCTCCCACCTTTTTTCACTGAGCCATAATCTAAAAAAAAATATGGAGGTTGTTGTCTATATTAAGTGCACCTTAGAGCTTTTTGCCTTTTTCAGAATAAAATTAACTCTAGAGATTCCTAGGGAGGTTCATGATACAGTGCCAAATGCTCCCACGGTTCTAGGGAAAATAATTATGTTCCCATCCCTCACCAAGACAAGTTTTGCCATTACTGACATTTTCCCACTTACTATCTATGGAGAAGCAGAAATAAGGGTTTCTTTTAAGCAAAGGACTGTCCCTCCTTTTTTTCCTGTGGAAGAAGCATTTTTGAGCTCTATCTCCTACTTACAAATGGTGACAGCAGTGCATCTTTACTTTCAGCCTGAAAACTCACCATTAGTCAGCCAAATAGAAAAATTCAAAAACTTTATTTTTATTCAAACTGTATCTGTGTTGCGAAGAAATCGCTGTTCCTGGGTTTAGTAAAGGCTTTTGCTGGCTACCATTGTTGGAGTCAGTATAAAATAAAACTGTTATTCAAGAAGATTTCATGGAGATTTTAAAATCATGACAAACAGATTAATTTTTAATATTGTTTGTATGTATCTTAGAGCTTTTTGTTTTCAGTGTGGACCACAAACAGGAAAAGAAGAGAAAGAACCTTCTTTTGTTTGCTGCATACCTTATGGGAGTAAGATATTCCAGTCCTTTGCTGTTGACCTCTTTTGGTACCTCAAGTGAATCAACTGAAACTTTAGAACCTTTGTTTCTCAGTCTATAAAACAGAGACAAGTCTGTTTCTCTTTGTTAGAACATCTCTCTGAGCACTAAATAAATACTCAACTAACTGCTGGTTACTATGTGAAATATCCTAAGACACCCTGATATGGTACTTCCACCTCAGCTAAATATCAGTAAATACCAGAAATCCTAAGAAGTATTATCCCATGAGATTTCCATGGAAAATTTTCACCATATGCTCTGAGACCTCCAGAAAAGTTCAGTTTAACCACTGAGACATCACAATTTTCTCATTGCTAATGTTGCAATGGTGGAATAGTTCGCACTCTTAATTTGTTGGTTCAAAGAAGAACAGATTAGTCTGTTCCTCAGCAGCCAGAAACAGGGCTTTCCAACCAAAGAGGAGAAGAAGGCTGACTGTTAGAAGGCTGTGCTGGACCTCATTTCTGCTGTTCTTTTCTTCTCTCAACAACAACTTCTGCTAATGTTGAGAATTATTCCTTTCATTTTTATTCAGATCACATGAGAGGATCTGTAAAATAGGATACAGTACTGACATTAGGCTAGCCTACAACATACAAGATGTCTCCAGACAGCAGCAGGTGGGCACGTTAATTGGGGAAAATTAGACATCAGCACCTTCTGTTGTAGTCATATTACAATGCTTTACCATAGAATTACAGGGTCACTGAAGCTGGAGCTCAAAGTAGAACTGGCTACAGCAGTTGTTCAGAGACATGTTCAGTTGGGTGTTGAATATCTCCATGGTTGGAGAACCTCTTAGAATAAGAGGTTGTTCCAGCATTCAATCACCCTTAAGAGTAAAGTTCTTTTTTTTTTTTTTTTCTTTTTTATGTTTAAGTGGAATTTTCTGAATTTCATGTTGTGCCCATTGCCTCTTGTCCGGTCTCTGAATACTACTGAGAAGAGTCTAGATCCATCTTCTTTACAATCTCCCATCAAGTATTTATAAAGATTGAAAAGATCCCCCTGAATCACTCTGCACAAAACTAAGCAGTCCTAGCTCTCTCAGCCTCTCTTGACATGTCAGATGGCCTAATCCTTTAATCATCTTTGTGACCATTGGGTGGATTTATTCCAGTAGGTCAAGGTCTCTCTTGCACTGGTAAACCCAGCATTAGACCCAGCATTCCAGATTTGGCTTCACTTACTGAGACGAGAGGAAGGATCACCTCCTTCAACCTGCTTGCAACATTCTTCATAGGCTGCTGTTAGCCTTATTTGTGGCACCTTGCAAGCTTACAGTCAATTTGTTGGCCACTAGGACCCCCAGGTCTTTTTCTGCTAAGCTGCTTTCCAGATGATAGACCTTCAACCTGTACTCTGTCCCATCATCTAAGATGTCCATGAAGTTGTTAAATGGAATTGGCCCCTGGAAGACTCCGCTAGTCCCTGGCCTCCAATTGGATTTCATGCCACTCATTCCAGCCCGCTGTGCCCAGCCAGTTCAGCCAGTTTTCAGTACACTTAACTATCTACCTATCTAGCCCTTACTTCACTGACTTTTCTATGACAGAGGATGTTCTGAGAGACAACATCAAAAGCCTTATTAAAACTGAGATAAATAACATCTACTTGCTGCTCTATTATTTAAATGTACTAAGTTTGAAATATGAGAAATAATATATAAGATACCATAGGGGAAAATACAACAAAATATCTTAAATCGACATGCATAGCCTTTCTTAAATTTGTTCACTCAAAGAGTGTTCTGGGACAGTCCAGCTAGGTTTACTGGCATGTAACAAGTTTGCCTGATTGCAACAGATGAAAAATATTGCTTAGGCAATTGGAAGTGAGGGCTGTCAAGGTCATGGTCCTGATTATGGGATGCTTTTCAATGGCTCTCTGCTGATGTGCTAAGTTGCTATAGTGATTATCCATCTGCTTTTACTGCAACTTCATAAACATCAAGAAGAGCTAATCCATTTGCTTGTAATATTCATTCTGAATATTAAACTGTTATATGAAAGAAGGTGATATTTGACACTTTTAGTTCATTAAAGGTTTCCCTAGACAGATCTGAAACAATATTACAGAGCCTTTTCGGCTCTAGATAAAAAGTTTGCCAAACTAGCTAAGCTAGAAAAAGAAAATTACCCATAGAAACATAAGCCAACTTTCGGTGATTAATCTTGTCCAAAATTTCTGAATGAAATTGGATGTCTGCATATATATAAAGACAAAGGGAAAACCACAGTGCAGTAATATTTTGGGTACTATCATAACACAGTATCAATGCACAAGTTGAGGGTCATGTCTTATTGTCATTTCATGTCCCTGGAATATTATTAATCAGAAAAAGGCCGTAGTCACCTGGAAGTCCCTGTAATTCAGGCAGTTGCACAAGGGACTTAGAGACAGGGATCCATTTTTTCCCTTTCTTTGTTGTGTTTCAGTTTCCCTTCTCTATAGCATAAACCTAAAGCATAAAAAATTAAAAGTAACTTTCTCACTTTATTCATCAGATACACATACATTTTGCAAGTAAATACCTCTTTATTTTTGCAAAAATACTTACATGGATCCTGGCATAAAATCAAACAGTGTACATGTTTGTGTAGGTTAATCATGCAGATAAGAAATAATTTGTTTGTACCTTCCAGAACATTGTCAGGGTTGCTTTTAGTTCCTACTAGTTACATATTTTAACTTGCAATTACCCTGCATAGGACATTGGAAATAATAGCTAAGATTTTCAGATATCTCTTAGAAAAATAAGACATGCTGAGATAGTCTCTTTTGTGATTGAAATTATCTGTCTGGTCTATGTGTGTGTTTCTAGCACTGCTGGGTAAAGTTCCAGAATCAGAGATCCTGAACAGCATTGTAATGCAATGAATAAATAATAGTGTCTGATCCAAAGCCAATTAAAATCAACTCAATTTTAAATACGGTTTAAACACAAAGATTAATTTGAAACAGATCATACCATCTTCCAAGGCATCCAGCTGTTATTTCTTGACAGATATAGTTCTTTCTAGCCAGGCATTTCTTGGCTTATATTTTTACTCCAAGTCTTTAGGGAAATTGACAAGGAGCCTCTCAAAAAGTGAATAAAGTCTTCCAGTGCCTAAAGTGAAAGAAGAAAAAAGAATCAGAAACACTTTGGAGCAAGTTGTCAACAGAAGCTTGATATTTTGCAGTCTAAATTGGGGTATGCACAACTACTAAAATTCTTTAAAACTGTAAATCTTCCCATGATGTGAGAAGGCATTTATGATAGGTCAGTGTAAAGCAGAACAATATGGAAGAACACTTAGAATATTTAAGAGATGGCAATCCTTTACTCAAGGTTGAAGAACTTAAAAGCTTTAAAGCACTCATGATTTGGCCAGACCAAGAGTCACATCTGAAAAAGGAGTGTATAATGCAAATACATGTATGTATAAGAGCTAATCTAAAATGTGATTCAAATCTGTAAATCTATTTTGGAAAACTCTGTAACATAAACATCTGTAACATAAAGGTAATATCCCCCTGAAATTCCCCCACCCAATCAATATTGCAAACATGACTGCATATGCAAGAGAAATATCTACACTTTTATGCTGCCCAATCAAACACGTAACTGTTTAAAAAGGGCAATGAATTTGTACCAAAAGAGTGGGCCCACAAGAAATAAATTTAAAGTTGTCAGTGAGCACATGAGGAACACTACTAATCGTAAAGGAGAGCAGAATATTTGGACAAGGCTTCTGTGTATGAGTTAGTGGATTTGCTTCTGGTCTAAGGTCTGGAATATATGGACTTCTAAAAGCGCTAAAATAAAGCGGCAATGCAACAGTTCAGATGGATGAACTGTAGTTTTTGCAAACAGGGACTTATGTTGGGGACTTGTTACTCAGGAAACTGAGTAAATATAATTTAATAATAAGCTTAAATGTAGCAACTAGACTCTGTTCAAGTAGATGACAGAAAAAAATACAGTTATCTGGATTGATAGCCAGGTAAGAGGTTTCCCTGTAACCACTTAGTGGTAATTTACTTCTCCAGTGTTTCAGCATAGAAAAATCTCCATGAAACATTAGGCAGGGAGTAAGAGATAGTAGTTTATCCTTCTATTCACTTAGAGAGAAAGATGAAAATTAGATTAATTAACCTCAGCTTAGAAGGCTTAGATTAATTTTGGCTACATTTGTACAGTGGAGAAGTCTTTTAAGTCAAGTAGAAAATAAAGAGCCTGTTGGTGTTAACATTGGAAACACGAGTGCAATGAATGCAAAATTCCCCAGAGAGAATCAGAAAACAGGCCTGGTTTGTATGTTTTTTCTTTCCCACCTATAGCTATGTAAGCAAGTCGTCGTGCTCCTGTTCTCCTTCTTTCCATAAGCAATGTTAAGACCATAGCTGAGCTGGTAGCACTTGGCAACATTCTCAGAACTGGATGATTACAGTTAAACTCATCTTCCATTCAGTTTGCAAGCTCATACGTATTTCATGTTCATGAAAAAATCAGATGTTTGCAAGTACCCATGATCCAAATGCGAATCCTATTCGCATTCACAAGTATGTGTGCACTCTATCTTACAAGTAAAAATTAGATGGATGCAAACATGCTTTCAGTTGTACAAGCTAATTCTAAAAAAAAATGAGCTATGCTAGACAAACAAAGGGGTACTTCACCAGCCGTGTCATTATGATATCTGACAATTCGGATCTACCTTGGTTGTTTTGGGGTTGTACTGGGAGAATGTTAGTATATTTCTCCTTGTACATGTTTCAATAAATGTCACCCTATTTTACCTCTGAAGATCATTTCAGAATTTTCCTGGGATAAGCAAGGTGAAGGGACTATGACACTGTAGAAAAACAGCTTAGCAAAAGTCTGAGCTCTGACAGGAATCATGGAAAATTTTGCTGTATTGCACTGTATTACAAACCTTCTTGGGCTCTGTTCAGAGTCTGTCTCTTAGACTTTAAAAAACAGAACTTAGAAGCTAAGGCCATTAAAGAGTTGTTGCCTACGTCTCTATTGAAGGTACAACACTTACAACAATTTCTCAGTAAACACTTTTTCAGCCTCCTTTACACTGTTTAATGCTCTTTCTTTTCCCTATCTCTCTGCTGGGCTTTAGGTCTGTTCAGCTGAGGACTGACCTGAGATAACTTTTTTTTTTTTTCGGTCAGAGATCACCCACAGCCACATGTCAGTGTTCTTGTCTGTTCACTGCACTGACTGGCACTGGTACTCAAGTTTTTGCCAGCCTTTCTGATTCTATTTCCTCAACTATCTGTCCATCAGACCATCTTTTTTTAGCATTTCACACAATACAGCATTCAGACACTGATCAGTATTTCCGAGCAATATATGTGTTCTTTTTTTTTTTAAATGCAACCTCTCTGGAGGGGAAAAAAAAAAAAAAAATTAAGTCCCATTTGGTAAAACAGACTCTGCATCCATAAAACCAGATGTTAAACTTTTTTCGGAGAAGTCTATTTACCCATGGTTCCCCTTTTGCACTTGATACAGGTCAAAATTGTTCAGCAGTGTTTTCTAACATTAATAATTCACAACCTATAATGGAACTGAGAATCATTTTTTATTCATAAATCCTTTTGCATGGGAATCTCAGGCTTGCTTTGTATACGGTAAGAATAATGCATGAAGGGGTGTGAACTTTTAGTGGCCCGTAGAGCATGCAGGCTCCAGAGAAGTTGTTGAGCATAAGGCAGTGAGGCTACTTGCACCAGAGAAGATCATCTAACTCATTAGGATCATAGACCTCTAGACACTGTGGCTGTTTACTGAGATGTATTATTTTCACTGTGTTGACCCTGCCAAGAAGTGTACACTCAACATCCCATCTGCTGATCCTTAAAATGTTAATAAATTGCAGGAAAATATGTCAGATAGAAAATCTATCAATATTGCTTTCCCTGGGAAAAAGAAAAAAGAAAAAAGAAAAAAAACAGCCTGCTCAGACCAGACAGCTACTTTAAACGCAGTAGCAGTCAGCTTGTGAGAGCCTAGCTGACAACATATGGCTCCAAGGTCTTCAATATCTCAGATAAGGGCACAGAGCAATCCAGCAGCATAATTTAAAATACCAGAGAAGCTGAAAGTGGGTCTGCATGGTTGCAGTAGGTCTCCTGGCTGTAAGGACATCTGGAGCCATTGGCACCACTTACACTGACTCTGATGTCCTTGCACAGGCAGGACAAATCATGCAGACCCATTGCATGATGCATCTTTGAGAGCTACATGGCCACGCATACGCATCTTCTGGGACATGTGAGAGTACGGGGAAAAAAAAAAGCAAGGAAGAATCACCTTATCAGGAGGGCTTTCTCTGAATGTACAACCAGGACACACACTTTCACTTATGCTTTTTCCTCAGTTCATGACTGGCAAAAAATGATGGTTTCGAAGATGATCCATATTTCTAGCCCTGTATTCTTTGTAGCTGCTCTTGTAAGAAATCAGAAGCGCTTGGCATAAAAATATGATTTATGCCCAGAATTTTTAAATCTCTGAATTTTGCAGGTGCATTTTGCTCTCACTAAGGTAGCCTATCCCTTAAAGAACAGGGCAACAGCTCACATGGCTGTTCCTGCATATACCAGGAGGAATGCAAGAAACAATAAAACCTGCATCAGCTCACTCGCAGTTATGGTGAACATAGGGAAGGGATTCTGTTAGCTGTCAGCTAAGCAAATGAGAAGCTGACTGGGATACGACGTTTGCTGAGTAAAATAATATTATGTAATCATTCATGCAGTCTGCAAAGCCAAACAATTGGTCTCTTGTAATTAATAACCTACTGTAACAAGGCACAGACTGTAATTCTACAGGGGAAAGCTGTACCAATTAAGCTAGTCAACTGACACATTGAACTTGGACAGGTCATCTCCTCCATGGTTCTCAGTACTCAGTGGACACAAACACTCTTCCTAGCAGCAACAGAGAGCCAAAACTGGGGCTCAGGACTGACTCACCTTAGGCAGAAGCCTATTTCAAGTCAGGTTGCTTAAAACGGGGTGATGTTAGTATCTCTCTATTTTATATTTCAGTTAAATTTGGCCACAGTCTCAGTGAACCAGCCTTGGTATATTTGTCATCTGTTTTAGAAAAATTCCCTTCCAAAAGAGCAGAATCGGTGAGGTGTGATCATGAGTCTCCTTTTCCTATTAGGCAAGGGGCCTGATGCTACAGCCGTGACGCACAACACTGTGTTCCGAAATAGGGGGAAATGAAGCCAGGTTGTTCAAAAGGCCCAAAATAGAGAGTGACTCTGCTAACTGGTGTTTCATGGCCACAGTCTAAGCAAAGGAGTCTTTCCTTCGGCAGTGCCCAGCCAGCACTCCTGGGGAGTGCCGCTCACCAGGAAAACGGGCAGCAGGAATGCTGAAATGCTGCCCTTTGAACTGGAAGGTACTAATCATACATCTGCACAATTCATCCTATTTTAAAAACCTCTTTTATATTCACAGGCTACCTCACCTTCCCCTAAGGTCATTTTCAGCTAAATTGTTAAATATTTTAAGAATAATACATTTGTGGATTTGAGCCAACAGGGAAAGGGGCAAGTTTGCTATTTGTTTGTCTTTTCCTGAAATACAAAAATACTTCTTGGTTCAAAGTCTTACCTTGAATTAAGCCATTTACTGAGGAGTCACACATGTCACCATACTGCTGAATTTCTCCACGAACCGAGCAAAAGGTTATTTGGGAGGCTGATATTCTGGGCCATGCATAGAAATAACTGTGGATGACAGAGAATTACTAAGCTTGATGGCAGTGCACAAGGGCAAGTCAGCACAAAATTTGCTGCTTCTTTCTCTGGGGATTAAAACGGCCTGTTATACCCTCAGCGCCTCAAGTCCCTGGCTACATGTGCAGTGCTAGAGGCCCCAGGCAAACAAAACACTTAAGTATGTTGTGGGAGAGGGTTGAGACTTTGTACATAATTCATAGTTGATGACAGAATAAAAAAGAGAAGTTGCTTTCAGACTCCTTTGTAGTGCTGGCAGTCTGAGCAGAGAGGGTCAGAAAGGAGATGGCTTTAACTGGACTGAAGTTATTCAACTCTTCCATTTTTCCCTGTTACTATGCACAGAAGCTGGTCGTCAGGTAGATTTTAAGGAATGTAAATGAGTCAGCAGTTCCATTTTATGTCTGTTTTTAAATCAGCCTTCTTTCTTATTAGGATTGCAGTTCTCTGAATGCTTTTATTCTTTACAGAAAATTGAAAGATAGCACCTCAAAGTGCTGCAAGGAGAGAGCAGAAGGGCTGTTTCTTCTCAGTCTCTGATGAGGTGAATGGAGTAAAGTATCCCATGAGAAGTATTTG
>VZSV01000072.1:2540592-2572880 GCA_013398735.1 Nothocercus julius
TAAAAAAAAAAAAAAAAGGAAAAAAGAAAAGAAATAAGTAAAAATTGGATTTGAATAACCTAGCATAACTAAATTTGTAATCCCTCCTCTGTCCCAGGTTTACAAATAAATCCAGCAAGTCATTAAGCCTAGATAATCTTGTGTTACAAGGTGTCTGACTCCCATAGATTTCCATGGGAATTGATGTCCCTATGGATCCCTAGATGTCTTTGTGGATCTGGGATTCAGTTTCTTCATGCCCCCAATCTTCGTTTGTGAAATGGGAGGCGAATCAGGTCCTGTCTGTAGCCTCCCCCTCTATATGTGGCAGTATGAGAACAAGCTGCAGAGCTGGTTTGCTGCCCAGTGGTGATGCAGAAAAATCTCCTGGTGCCAGTCCCTCCCCTGTCTAAATCCGATCCTATTCAACAAAATGTTTAAGACCACATTTAAGTAAAAGTGCTTTACTGTAGCTCTGCTTCAAATATAGAGAAACGGCCTTCATTATGTTCTTCAGACCTATGAGAAGGATAAGGAGGTGAAGTGGCTCAGGTAAGGAGATAAGTAATCAATACCAACTCACATCAGTATATTGCAGTCTCAAGTTTTCTCCCATCTGGTAAATAATAGTCATTGCAGTTATTGGAAAATAGAGCAGCTTGAGGTTAAGAAACCAAAGGGGAGGGAAGACAAACTATGTTTTTATCTTTATGAGCATGGAGCACAGCAACAGAAAGGAGACAAAAACTTATTTTGCAAATAAAAAAAAATTATATGACCGTAAGAGAACTGTAGATTAGTCAGCTCAGTGCTGCTTTAAAGAAATTTGTACCTTCAGATACTGAGTTTTTGCTCTATTTGACAAAGATGTACAACTCCAAGGTAAAGCCTGTAAATAAAATTTTCTGAATCTATATTTATATTGAGGCAGTTTGTTTATCTTTTTGACAATATTAATCACCCAAAAATTAATTTGTAAATTAAAAACTCTGTAATGTTGTTACCCAGAAATACTGCATCCAGCTGAGGACATTTATCTTCTGTGTTGTTCTTCTAATAGAACAAAGATATTACATGATTCGCTTAACTATATGTGTATTAATTATGACATAATTTTGCTACAGTTTTCTCAGGATTCTGTAAATTAAATGAAGGAGTTGAATCCCTTCAGATTCTCTGCAAATACTATATTTCAAGAAGCTTTCGTGAGGATTAATATATGTTGCAAAATGTTAGACTATACAAATATTTAAAACCCTACAAATCTTTAGTAAGATGGATGAAAAAAGTGAATATAAAGCCATTAACATAAAGCTTCTGAGTGTCTGCGTTTAGTCTGATATAAACTCTTTCAGTTTCATATCATAGATTCTATTACTCCTCTGTGCTTATTTCATTTTCTCTGCTTCTGCATTAAAGTAGATATTCTATAGTTGTCTTTAAGAAATAGCTAGATGGTACCTCTCAGCCATCAGCCACTTTGGATTTCTTACAAGATGTTTTTATGATTGTATCACAATCCATAAAAGTATTTATGGCCCAGCAAAATGCCTACTTAAACATACATTCTCCTCCTTGTCTCCTGAACCATTCACTGGAAATCTTTTAAAGTATTCCCCAAACCCTCGAAAAAAGATTGGCACAGAGCTGAATAACCACCCTAACAAACAGCACTGTGTTAACACTGTGCTAATCATTTTAACTTGTCTGTAGCTATGCCGTAGCAAATCACTTTTGATTTGAAGTCAAGTCTTTGTGAACCTAACTGCAAATTAGATTACAGAAAGAAAATGATTAATCTGTAATCCTCAGGCCTATTGTACTAGACAAATTCCAATTCTTTGGGGTTTTTTTTTGATTTTAATAGTAATTTTTGGATAACATGTATCAAAGCTCTTTGAAAAGTTCACAAAACAAGATTTATCTTTAGCTTGTACAATAAGTTATGCCTATAAGCTAGAAATGAATATCAAGTGTCATGAAAGGTGATGCTTTTTCTGTAATTTTAAAAGTCCAGCCTCCCTTTTCACATGATTTATCATATTTATGGGCATATTCATTCACTGTGTTCATTCACGGTATTTAGCTCTGGAAAGTATACTTCATGAAGTTGGTTCTTTTAAATAGCTAACCATTAAATAGTTACCCATAGAAAGGCCATTTAGAGAGATGCTACAGAAGAAAATAATGTCTTGGCTTACACGTCCTGTTCAAAGACCAAGCAGGAAGCAAAGCAGTAGAAGCCAGATTTTGCTTCTTTTTCCATTGGGAAATAACGGATTAATTTGTGGATTATAATGGCGCATTGAGCTTTATCCTGATTTCTTTTTTTTTTTTTTTTTTTTTTTTGGTCTTGTATAAAAATCTCTTTTGGCTGTGTTATTGCTGTTCTGCCAATAACCAGCAAATGCCCGGTCTTCCTTTTCAGCAAGATTCATAGGGGTTCATGGAAATTAAAGGAATTATGTTAACTTATTTACATACCCCAAATTTCAGAGTTTGGTGGAATAACATATCCAGAAGAGTTAGGCTTCTTTTTCCATTCAGATTTTTGGGTTTTTTTCTATGACAGCTGAAAAAAAAAAATTAGAAGCCAAATTATACAGGCATTTTAATCATGATCAGACCAAATGAGATGAACAGTGTGAACGCCTTTCCAACTCTATGCCTGTGCACTTTCAACAGATCCTGCTGCAAGGGAATGGAGACCCTCCCAACCACTCTCAGGAGGAAGCCCGACACCATCTCTTCACAAAATGCTCTGTAGGCCAGGGATTCTGCTCTCTATCCCCCAGTTCCAGTAAATATTGCTCTGTAAAGTTCAGTAGATTTGTTTCAAAGAATAGAAAGCATATCTTAAACAGATTATTGAGAAAATATTTCAAAAGTAGTTGGAGCAGTCAATCTTTCTCCTTTTTAAACCACTTTGTTTTTCTTTATTTTCTGCAGAAATAAATACAGTTAAGAGTTGTCTGCCATATCATTAATTATTTTTATTAGGCCTGATGCAATTAATAATCATTTTACTTTGCTTTGTATACTTCATTTGGTTCTGTTTTCTCCAACCTAAGGTTTTTCTCTTCACTGTAATACATACTTCTTTGGTTCTGTACTCAAGAATTTTATTCACATGTAATTCACGAAGTGTTATCTTTCAATAATATTATTACTGTGTTACTTTTATTATATTTGCTCACTCTGAGAGTTTGCAGGATTATTCGTATGATTAATTCTGCAAATCAGCAGTTCTCAAAACTTAAGAATTTAAAATATCAAAAGTAGGGGGTGTCTGTCCTTTATTTTACAAACTATGATCATGAAGAGTTTTCATTACACTGTGTTAATTCTTAACATGTCTGTGCTGTGAATGTACATTGATCAAAATCCCTTGCCAAAATCTCCCACTGAATGTAATGGCAGTTTTTCATAGGGACAGCATAATTACATTGAACACCAGACAGTATAAACAACATTGTAAAATTCTAACATTATCTTTTTCAATAAGACATAAAGGGGAAGAGTTCATGCTTAAGTTGCTACTAATAAAAAAAATCTAAACAGCTGTGATGAAAATCAGTGTCTGTACATGCATGTGTTTGTACTCATTTTCTGTCAATTTATATACAGCAAACAAAACAGATTTTGACATATATATACATTTATAAATGAAGTCTCTAGCCTGCTCCTCATGTTTTTTATATTTGGCTTGGTAGCTCAGCTAAATGGCAATAAAGAAAATTCCCAGATTACAATTAGTTAGGCATTGTGAAAGGCTGTTATTTTTACTTGCAGTTACAGAAAATCATCCTGGAAGAGGGTTTGTTTATGTTTCTAATGGTCTAGAGGTGTGTGTCTCTAATTCAGTATGATACCAAACCAAATTGATTTGTAGGCAGGGTTACTAAAGATGCAACCTATGGCAGGTCTGCTCACAAATGCCTTAAGGGTATGGAAGCAGGAAAATAAACAGAACACATATTTATGTACCTGAGCCTCTCTTGCCTCACTTTTCAGATATTGGCCTATTTGATTTGGTTTGCTGTTGATTATTTTCAGTACTAGGTCAAGAACACCTGCCATGAGAAGGTATCCTGAAAAACAACAACTTTTCAGAACCTTTCAAAAGTTATAAGAATCTGTAGATTTTTTTTTTTTTTTCTGCAAGGTTTTATTTAGAAAAGAACAATAGGTTAGCACAACAGACTGAAATCAGCCTGCAGCTCGTGGTAGGTAACTTGACCAAATTTATGGAAAGAAGGTCATAATCCTCCCCTGCACCCAGGGATATAAATGGGAGAAAGATCAGCTAGATGCAGCTATAGGTAAGAAAACTCCTTCTGTCAGAGCCATTACTCCCTACTAGCCACATGTACAGGAGGTATAAGCTGCTTTGTGAGAAGAGGTTGAATAAATTGCTCTGTTCTCTATATGAACCAAGAGTTCATAGAGTTCCTATAGAGAACAAGAGTCAGGGACGCTGTGTAAACACTTGTTCTCTGGTCAGCTGTTAGGATGGTTTTCAAAGTCCTAGTATAGACCCTGAAGCCTAATTGAACATGCTAAGGTAGCTGTGCCTGAGGGCAGGAAAATTTCAAAAGGGAGAAGTAAAACCAGTGATTATAGGGATTTTAAGAAGCTCATGAGTTTCTTAATTAGACACTCTGTAGACGCTTATCTACAGAGTCTTTTAGCTACCCAACAATCACTAAATTCAGAAAAGTTAAGCACCTGAGTATCTCTGATGCTCTAGATGAAGGGCACGTAGTGGCTGATTAAAAATAAATGTAGTTTTACTCTACTAAAAGAGTGTGTCTCCTGTTCGAAAGTGAAGTGGGTCATGACTTCATCAGGAGGAAGGAGATGAAGGACTGAGGCACACTGGTAAAAGGATGAGGAGTATAGATAGAAATGGAAAGAAGACACAAAGCTGGAATATCTGTTTGGTTACACAGAATTAGAGGAGAGAGAGGAATAACGGCAAATAAGAGAGTTACTAATCTGGGATTGGTTTTATTATGTCCATGTTTACCAGTTTGTAAGAAGATTCTGCGCTGTGTATGGCATATTAGAAATTATAAAAGTCTATAGCATCTCCCATTTCTTATTGCTTTAGACAATTGCATCTAAGAGAAATAATAAGGAAAATAATGGGTAATCTTGAAAAGTGTGTAGAAGGGGACTGGACTATCCTGAGATCCCAACCACTAATGCTTCCATTTGAACTCACAGCTGCCAGGAAAACCTGTTAGCCTGGACATTAGAAAAAGTTTGAATGAAAGGACAAGTGTTTGTTGCAGATGCAATTCCATTTTAAATTAGAGTATTGATGCTGACTGATAAAATTGAGATGACTTCCACTGCTGGGGCCTGTCCCAGAATAGTTATCATTTTTCTCTTCCATTTAGGTCACATCTTCCCTATTGAATTGAATTAGATATTCTGTCAAAACATGCATTATCTGTGGATGGCAGAAATGCAGTTTGGGCTTCTCTTTCAGACTGGTCATCTAGAGACCAAATAAGATCTCTGAAAAGTTGCACAGATTTATATTTATATGTAGGAAGCATTTTGTCTAATTTGTTCAATTTTGTGGATGCTATTTTATAAAATGTAGAGTTAGGCAGTACCTATTTCTTTCTTTCTGGCACTAACTTACTGTACCTAATTTTGTCAGGACTGTTGTTCACCATGAACTTGCCTGATTCTCACCCCTGTAAACTTTTTAATCACCAGAATTCAAGCTTGATTACAAGATCTCCTGTAGTTGACTTTGCTAAAACTTCTTTTTAAATGAGAGGAAAGAAGTGCTTCCTTTGCCAAACCGCTCATCAAACCCAGGGCTGGATTCAGCTACAGAGCTGATGGGATAGACTGTGGAACATGGCTAATGCAAATCCTTTGCTCTTTGAACCTTCATTGCTCAGAAAAGTCACTTACCCAGTATGCTGTGACTGAGGTGGTGACTGACGGAGGAGTCAGAGATACTCTCCCTTACTTTGCTAATGCTGCCCTGTTTTTAAAATAGAAAAAATAAATATTTGCTGAAGCCGATAGTCAGAGGAGTGTCTTAACACTCCAGGCTGAAGAGAGAGAACCTCTTTTACCTCAGTCTTTTCTCCCAGATTGTAATTTTTTATGTGTCCTTCTTTATGTGCATCCCTAACCTTTTAAAAAATACATTCTTCAGTTTAACTGTTGAACCACAAACTCACTTTCCATACAGCTTTTCCAAAACAACACAAATTGGCCTTGAGAAAAAATATTTAAAGGCAAGCCAAAATCAAGCTTCTGTATGCTGAACACTGACACAGGGAAACATGATACAAGACACAGGATATTCCGAGCAGTCACATTTTGTTATGTCTCGTTAAGTGATCTAGCCACATATGGAGGAGCAGGGAAGTATAACTTGGGCAGGCATGATAGAGTTTACAGGTATCCCAACTCCTAGGCAGGAAGATAGGGAAGCAGTTTTTCTCAGGTGATAGTAGAACACAAGTGTCAATCATATCACTATGCCAAATCCACAAGTCTTGGTCAGACTCGCTGACTTGCAGCTTTAAAATCCTTTTTTTTTTTTTTTTTTTTTTCCCATCTGCAGTGTTCATATGTGGTTTGTAGGGTGTTCCTTAAGGCAGATGTGAAGGTCAGTCTTCTCAAATCCGTTATGACATCAGTGTGACTAATTGCTGTCAAGATGCTCTGAGTCAAGAGTCAGCAATGAGCTGCATACATTTGTCATGATTAGGTGCTAGAGTAAAGCATATGTTCCAGCATACGTGGAATATAAATTCAAAAGTTTGGAAGGGCTCCAAACTTTGATAAACATTGCTTCACCAATTGAGAAAGTGCATAATTTAATTAAACATGGTGGGGTCTGGAAGGGGCATTAGTAACTCCAAGAAAAAAGAACAATCAGTAGCCCAAAAAGAGGAGTAACCAGTTACTTTCTCCCTCTTTGGAGATGGAGGGAGGTCTTTCCCGATGGATTAGATCCTGAGACAAGTAGATGCAACACCTCCTGCATAAGTGCAATGTGCAGGGAGGTTGGACTACTTGTGCAGGGAGGTTGGACTACCTGATTTTGAAAGGTATCTTCTAACCTTAATTATTCTGTGATTCTGTGATTCATAGATCAGCTAAGTGTTTGAGAACTATAAAGTCCATATTCTGATTTTGTGACCAACTTTTGATTTTACACTTACTTTAATCCAGTCTGTGCTGAAGGTGATTCCAAGATCCTAGCAACACAAAGGTCTCCATTCTTGCAGAGAAATGTTTCTTTTATCATGGACAGTCTGGCTGTGTTCAGCCAGTGCTTTGCTCCCATAGGCACATCAGGCATCTCTTTCATGTACCTGTACCCACACTGACTGATTAGTTTGGAAACATAGACATTTATGTGGAAAAAGTGGTCTACAACAATTGGATTTAGCGCTCTGAGTTTCTTGGAAGCCATAATGATAAACATGTCCTTGAATCCCAAGTATCATGGTTTTACAGGGATGTGAAACATTTGTCTGAAAAATTAAAAAAAAAAAAAAAAGGATTTTTAAAGATGAGTAATATTACTGAGGACCTTCAATTAGTTATCCAATGAGTTATCCAATTAGAAATCTTTTCAAAAAGCTTTCTTTTGGGAGAGTGCTGAGCACTTTCTTTTTGAATTTATTTCCCCGCAAATTAACATTGTCAAGTCTCTTAAAAGCTGTACATTCAGTATTATGCATCACTTACAAAGGTCTAAGGCATAGAGATAAATCTCCACTTATTGCTTAAAAACCAGGTGTGTAAGGCTCATTTTGCATGCAAGGAGCTGGAGCATCATCTGAAGACTGGTATATGGCATAGGCATCCTGCCTTTGCTCTCTACCACAAAAAGGCCTGGGATATAAGAAATCGTGTACCCTATTCACACTATTAAGCATGGAATTAAAAGCATGCATTTTAATTTCCCTATTTTGATCTTCCTATCTTCTTAATTTCTGCATACACAATAGCTGTGAAGTTCATAACTCAGAAATTTATCATAGCAAAAAGATATCCAACAATTTGACTCAAATTTACACTGCAAGCCTGGTTCTGTTCTCATTTATACTTTTATATGTCTGAATATGTGTGTATACACATGTGCGTATGGATCTGAGGTCTGTGCATCTATAAAAATATTTTTTTGTATTTTAGTTTAACTTCATGCATTATGATTTAAAATAAAATATAGTATTTTAAAATACTATAATGGTGCAATGTATGAATATATTTTTCCATTCTATCCTACCCATCAGTACTACTCTTGAATTATATAGTCTGAAATTAGAGGAGAATTGAGCCTCTCTTCCTAAATGATCAAAGAGGGTGACTGGGTGGCAGTTTATTTATTTCACACATCAGACAAAGCTTTGTTGTTCTCCAAATCAGTTCTGCTGTCTGTTCTCCCTTTTAAAGCTGCTAGCCACTTCTTCTACTGTTTAAGCAGGAATTTCTTCTCGTTTGAATTTACGTTCGTAGGTAATGCTAGCAAGCTCTGCATTCAGTGCAGCAGCCTCGTTGCATTAGCCAGCCTTCTGTTCTTTTTTATGATTCTGGTCTTTTAAATGGTTATGTATCAAAAGGAATTTTCTTTTTCATCTAACCTGAACTTCTTATAAATGTCATCTTTTGTTTGTGGCATCATAACTACCCCCACAGAGAGTTTTCACAAAGGATTACGGTCTTCATATCAATAAAACACAGATTCAGGGATGCAGAAAGAAAGAGCTCCCGTTTACAAACATCCGTCTTCACTATTTAGCAATTTTCAGGAAAAACAGCCTCCAAATAAATCATGGACTCAAATGCTTCTGAAATTTGACAGAGATCAAAGATTCACCTGTAAGATATTCATTCTTTTGTCAAAATGGTAATTCTTTCAAGAGGTTGTTTTTAAGGGTAAAAACACCTACATTAGCAGACTTTGAATTTTGGATTGTTGTCTACAGACTATTAACAGAACAGTGTCTTCATTCAAGGGCTCACTTAAACGCAATGCCTTTTCAGGGAATGTATGGATAGTGATTTTATATAGTTGCTGTGACAAAAGTTGTAGTAGTGAAGATTGATTGAAGATACTGATCATACTGGAAATAAGACTTCAGCTAGCATAAATTGATGTAGCAAAGCTAAGGGTCTTGTCTATTATTTCACAAAGCCTTTGTTCATTTTCTTTATGTTGGGTCTCTTGCCAAATGCCATAGGATTGAATTGATATCTAAGAATTCAACTGAATAGCAGCCTAATACCAAACAATGGCAGGGGCCAGAAAACACCAGAAGGCAACCAAGAATCTCTATTGCATTCATGCGCTCAATATGAATTTATCCATTAAATAAGAGTTGTACTTGCTATCAGGATGTTATGTGATTGCAAGCAGATGAGGATGTACCCAGGGTAAAAAGGAAGAGAAGCATCTGTAATGCAACACCTGCACTACACTGTTACACAGCATTCATGTTCCTTTGCATTCGGTGCTCTGCAAATGCTTACTAAGGAGGCTAGGAGTCAGTTTTAAGAAAACTGCAGTTTTCCTGTGTCTGCATATTATATTTGAATAAACACTTAAAGCTATTAAATCATAAAATGTGTGGATAAAACTAACTTTTTTGTCTTATTTCTTAACAGTATTGGAATTGGAAATGCAGATTATCAGAATACTGTATTAATGATGGCATCAACATCTTAAATGCAGCAATGTTTTACAAGGAGGCATTGTGGTAAGCTGAAAATACATACCAAAGAGATTTTCATGTCATTAAAATGAATGAAGTCTAAATATCCAAAGCTTCTCTACAGATGGCAATCTTAGTTTGAAATAGATGCTTATGACCCATACATTTATTAGGAGAAATATTTGTTCGTCAAATATGAATGTGAATGTTTATGTAAATTAATTTTTGAATATTATAAGTTCTCTGATAGAGGCTGGCAAGCATTTCAGATATCCCCAAAGCATTTTTGAATTTATGCTGGATTCATTGAGTATTTTCAGCTCAGAAAAGATGTTCTGTTGTAGAAGAGCGACTTTGGAGGAGATGAGTGAAAAAATATAGAGAGGCCTGGTGTGTGCATTCAATGGGGAGAGGAACAAGGCATGCAGAAGGAAATGAAGAACTGTACTGGCAAGGACTCATTTCAAGCATCCACTCTCACACTTGTCCTATTTTTCTGACAATAACGTAAAGTACACCATATGACTGTGTGATTACAATAAGCAATGAAGCCTTGGTTTAAGAGGAAGCACTTTCAAAGTCACTGAAGACAAATGTGTTCCAATGGACCTTCAAATGTTGGTATTAAGTTCTTCAACATCAAGTCAGATAGGGAGAGGCAGTGTTTCAGACTTGACTTTGGACAACCATGCTGACAAGCAGCAGACTGAATGACTGCAACAGCTTCCAAACTCATATAACATAGTGTTCTACCTGCTTTTCTGCCTGAATTATTGCTAAGTATTTATGTCTAGGCTAATTCTATGTTCCTTTTTTTTCTTCCTTGCTCTTTTGGAGAAAGAAAAATAAATAAAATCACTTTGCCAAGTGGTTAAGGGTAGCAGATCTGCTGTCCTTCATGAACTGCTTTTGTAGCTCAATCAGTGTTACATTCAGTCAGCTTTTTTGTAATTACAAATAGCAATCATTTTTACTATACCTGCAGTTAGAGACAAAAATACTTAATCTGCAACAATCAAATATCTATTAGCAAGGAATCACGCTCGTGATTAGATACCGGTATCTGTGTGCATGTACATACATAGACACACACATATACACATATATAAAATAGGATATTAAGTAAACTTCCTATAAATACTGTCAACGTTGTTTTAGTAGCACATGATGTATTTATGATTTAATTTCAGTGTGACTATATCGCAACATGCCCAGCTCAACTAACAGAATCCACTATGACTATGGACTACTTATTGCAAACCACAAGCCTGACCTTCTCCTTATTCCAGACCTGTCAGACCCTTCCATGGTGGCCACCCAAGGCTGACAGTGACATGCACAAAAGACAAATGGGAGCCTCTCTTTTTTTTTTTTTTTTCCTTCTGACCTGTTCTAGTACTACAGCACAGTGTGCCAAAGCCCAGCAACAGCGATAAGCCTGGGGAGGTAGCAGTGCTTCAAATGGGAAGCTGTTGTATCACAACTCAGAACGGTATTTCTTGCTCCAATGGAGAAGTAACAGCAGAAGAATAAAGCTGTATGCCGCTACATCTGTCCTGCAGTGCATCTCTGCATGGATTTTAAAAGTAAGAACTCTTTATAGGTCCCAATACTCGCAGAGGCTTTAATTCAACCGCAATAGAAGCATCTAGCTAAAGTAATTGCAAAAGCTCCATGATAAAAAGATACATTCAGTGCAAAAACACATTTAAGTAAATCCTTCGTGTAATTCTGTAACCAGTGAAGAATTTTCCTGTGCTCAGTTTCAAGTCGTATGAAGAGGCGTAGTTCAGCTTCAGCTTGGCCTTTTATACCTGTGAGATTTCAAGCAAACTGCAGTCTATGAAGAGCAGAGTCTTGAAGTTTCTTTATCAAGGTATTAGCATAGTCCAGCTTGACATTAAAAAAACAGGGGACTAAAATATACAAACCAGGACTGAGAAAGAGGTTTCAGCATACTTATGTTCTGCAAATGCTAAATAGTACTCAGAAAGTAATTGCGGATCTCAGACATAATCCACATTTCTTGTTCTAGTACTAGAACTGAATTGTGGTGAGTCGTTATCTCAGAAACAGACTGATTATGATTTCCTTGGAAAAATAAATGAAAGGCTCATCACCTGTTGCACTCTTCTTGGGCTTATTTGGCAGCCGGTAATCCTTTACATAAATTGCAAGTGAAAAGAATTTAACAGCCAGAGAGGGTCTCGGTGGTTGAGCCCAGTGGAATTGTTCATTAAAGACTCTCCAGAAGGTTTCCAGCTGTTTCTTCCACCTGCTCTAGTCTAAAGCCCAGTGCAGAAAAATAGAAACAGCTGAGGACAGATGCCCATTCTGGGATTCATCTCACTGTGGATCAGCACAAAGCACCTTGGTTGTATGACTAATGTGTGCTGCCAGTGACTCATTTGTGTCCTTCAGGTGGCCCATTCTGATGTTTGTGCCAGTGACTGGAAATTTTAGCTGTTGTTAGTATTACCAAAATGTACACTTTGCTGGCTGACTTTAGGGTTGTCTAAAATTGCACATTGAGATCTTACCAGTGAATTTAGGAAGGCCAGTCAGCATTTTCAGTGTGAAAAGAACAGAGGAATGAAAAATGGCATATAATCTCTTTATGCAAATAAATTATGTAAATAAATAGTCCTGTTGAATGATAATAATTTAAAAATCTGTAGAACTGAGAAAGAGCCAAGGAGCATTCTCTGCCCCTTAGGTTACGTTACAGAGTCATGAGTGCAGAGTGAGGTTCTTGCCACAGACAAGTATGAGGAGTAATTAAAATGAAAAAAAAGGGCCTTTGCTGAGTGTAGGGAAGATCTTGAACAAGAAATTAAAATACTTGAAGGAGACTCCTAGTCAGTGTGGGTGAAAATGGCAGTTTCTTTAGTTCAGCAGTTTGGGATGTCTGATTCGTCTTTGTTTATCTATGAAATAAAGCCCCTTAGCAAAACTTTTAATTAGGATGGCTGGGATCTGGGAAAGAGCAAGACCATATTACTGAAACTTCTCTTCAGGAAGAGAACAATATAAACTAAAATATGGAAGTATGGAAAAGAGAGCAATATAAAATCATCACCTGGTGTTGACAAGGTAATGAAAGCAACATACCATATGAAAAACACTGTAAGGGATCCCTGCACAGCTCTTGGTTGTCATCAGCTTCCATCATTGCTACCACCACAGAGAGTTGTGGCAAAAGTTGCCCTTTTCCCTAGGGAATAGACTGTTGATGAATAGACTTTTCCCTCTTCAGATCTAGTCTCTCATTTGGCAAGTTCTTTCTCTGGGTCTGTTATTTTATTTGTAACTTGTGCCATTGACTTCCCAGTCTTCATTATTAGTAGTCTGCTGAAGTTTCCTTTTTCCATCCTCTGTCTTTCCTATTTCACTGTCTAGGATTTTCAATCTGTCTGTTCACTGTCTTTCTCTTTGATGTGATCATTTTCTTTTGTTTCCTGATCTCTGTCTTCTCTTCAGTGTAAACTAGTCCTTTCATTACTTAACGGCTCCCTAATTTATACTTCCTATTCCCTATTCTCTCTCATTTCCTTCTATCTCATGCATTGGATTTTAATATTTTGTTCTCTTTGTAACTTGACCTCTTCCCTACTTTCCTTTCTGCTGCAGAGCTCCTTATACCTAGTGCATTGGCTTTAACGGTGACTTGGGAGGAGGTTGCCCAAAACTTAGTAATTTTTACTTGCAAATAGGAGTTTATCTGTTGATACCTTGTGTTCTTGAAAAAGCAAGATGCGCCAATATTTGCCAGCCTTCAAATGTAACAGAAATGCAGATACACCAGCAGGTATAATAATTTTATTGAATAATGTACTGTCTCTCTGCTTCTTTAAATATTTAAGATCACTTTGCAACTCTTTCCACACAGAACACAAGCAGAAAGCAACTGGGCAAAAATAGCAGTCATTAACTGTGGAGATGTACTAAGCACAGCAGGTAGTATATATGATTCAAATTCAAACTACCTCTTCTCAGAAGCAAACTCTGGAGGGGTTACACTTTCTGCAGTAGACAGAGGCAGCAGTGCCTGAATGCTCATTAAAATAAAACATAAGGGATGATCCTTATATCTTTATTGACATGAGCAGACAAAATTAATTTGAGACTCAGAACTGCTATAGTTAGAAGGATAAAAAAATCCTGAAATAAACTCTATTAAAAAAGTCTAGAATAATGGAGTTAGGTAAATATTAGTTAATTGCCTTGCAAGCTCTAAAAGACTTAAAGATGACCTTTACAAACAAGTATGTGTGACAAATAAAAGTTCTTGCAAGGTGTTTTGAGGCAAATAAATTGCTTCCCTCCTCAGCATGCACAGGTGCACTGTGTATTAATCCATTACTGTTTTTAACATTTTATGTCTCTTGGGGAAAAGGCACACAGCTTATATTTGCAACAGGACATTAAAAAAAAAAAGTATTGATTATTCTCACTGGCTGCACATTCACTTTTCACTGTGTTAATTACAGCAACCTTCCTTTTGCACCTCCCTCATGAAGGTCGAGAGTATCCTCTCTATCCAAAGCTTGTGAGCAGGAAACAGAGTCCACTGAACAGACTCTGAACATGAATTTTCTGTGAAGGTCAAGCGCGAGTCCTTAGTACCAAAGGGTGAGACCAGGATGCACGCACACCAGTGCTATTTCCAAGACCCTCAGGATTTGGGGTAGGAGTATGGGGACTCCACATAGTTGCATATTCAGTGCTCTTCTGCTGAATCTGTTGGTAGCCTCCAGAAGTTACAGGGTTCTCCAAATAAGTCGATTTCCTGCATGCCAAAACTGAGCAGGGTTTACTGCATATAGTCTCATAGAATTGGTATTAGCAAACTAAAACTCAACAGCCACTGGAAGCATGACAGTCATGGAAATTTTAATGAGACAGTAAGGACTAGCTGGAGCACCAGCACAGAATGGTGTTTTACACAGGTGCACATGCCATTCAGATGAGACTTCTGCAAAGCACAGTTTTGCTGTCTGAAAAAAAGACTTCCTCTCAGTAGGGTTCTGTAAGCTGTCTCCAGCTGTAGAAGAGTGCTGCTGTTTGTAATACTACTTTACATCTTCAAATATAGTCTCCTAGCCAGGATTCAAAATAGAGTGTGAGAAAGAGAAGGATATATTAAAGGTGCTTAGTGTCTAGGAAGTTTAAAAAAAAAAAAAAAAAAAAGAGTGGACCATCAGTCTTTGAAAATTTTCCTATTTGCAAGCTGTTTGTAGTGTCCTCTGTAATATATGAAAAGAGTTGTTCGTTTCAGTCTCCACCTTTGCCAACAGCTTTCATAAACACATATACACACACAGAAAAATAGAAGGAAAAAACAAGAAAAAAAACACCCTCAACAGACACTAATTGGTTGGTTCTCAACAAATGGTCAAGGATTAAAGGTGAAAAAAAAAAAAACAGAGCAAATCTTGACTTGCAAAGGTGCCCTGGCTACATGCCGGAGGAAGAATGCCAGACAGGCAGTGGGAGAAACTTCACTCAGACATATCCTATAGCTACTCTGCCAAAGGGTAAAGGGCCTTCTAGTCCAGGGATTTCAACTTTCCGGAGCACTAACTTTCCCTTAAAAGTGATTTTTTATAAATAATTATCAACTTACCATGGTATTATACAGTAGACTTCACTAAGTCAACCCTTTCCATCTATATCAATCAGGACAGCATGTTTCAAAGTCAAAAGGAAAAGTACATTAGGCAACACGATGGCAACGGAAAGCCTTCTGGATGTATTGCACCATAAATACTAAGAACCGCTGTAGTAGGGCTTTTATCAAATCCTGGGCCTGAGCATAAGAGATTGCAGCTTTCACAAATCAGAAAAATGAAACTACAAATAACCAGCCCTGATGTCATATTATTTGGATCTGCCATTCCAAAAGAACACAGGGTGGTCAATAATTGGTATGACAAATGAACCAGGCACTGCAGTAGCTTTGAGATACACTCATCTCAGGTTAATCAACAAAAAGGGAATAAAATACCCAGCTCCTTCATACTATTATTCAAATACTTAAATATATATGGCCAGTTTGGAATTCAGAGTGCTCTCAACAACAGTACTGTGCTTAAAAGTAGTCATGCATTTAAATACCTTATGAAAATGGAGCTTAGAAGAGAAAATGCACTAATAAAGATTTAGGAGTCTGAGCTGACAGACTGACCCGTTTTAAATTCCAGTGAGGATGTTGCTTTCATGTTGAAACAAGGAAGGCACATATTGATCGTGTTTGCTACTTTGCTCTGTTGGCACTGCCCTCCCATAATTTTTTTCTTTATCTAAGTAAGGCTGAAGCTAAAATTCCACTCATAAATCTTTATCCCCCCTAACAACTCAATTTCTGTCACTTACCTCCTAGGTGATTAGGTGAGTGGGCGCTTTCTGTCTCTTCACCACATTCAAATGTGTGGTCATGTACTGGCTTCAAAATTATTTTTCAAGTGAAGGGTACTTTACTAGCTTGTTGGTTTCCATGAATGTGGAGAGACAGGCTGTGAATCTCTGTGGCAAAGCATCCACACAACCAAGCACATAAAGCATTATTGAGGCATTCGAAAGAAGCTCGGAGAGCTAATTACTACTGATCCTTTCTTAAGGATAGTTCTGGCTACCTGAATCCTCCATGACCAAAGACAAAGTTGTTATAGAAGAAGGCTTAGAGATGGGTGATACAGGCTTACATGTATGTAGACGTATGCTGCCTGAACCAGAATGGCCTCCGCACAACCATGGGTTGTTATTAAAAAGCGTGCCTTAGGAGTTGAGTATCACCAGCTTCATTCAACTATATTTAAATTCACAGCAGCTGTTGTATCACATTGGATCTAGTAGTTTTTGAATTGCTGGAATAATATAAAAACAGAGTCTAAAAACACTGCATCTATTCTGTTATTACAGTGCAAAACCATGAAAGAATGGTGTGCAAACTATATCGGCATCAGTTAGCATAAATTCCAAAGACAGTGCATTTGGGAAGGTCTAAGTGAAGCCTTCTTTGATAGATAGCAATATTTGGAAATTACGGCAATCTATAGAAAGAAAATAACCGATTTTATTTTTAAGAGCCAAAATAGACTTTGTAAGCTGGCAATGAACAGGGAAAGCAGTGGGAGGAGAACCAGTTCTAGCTACTTTCTGTGAGAAGTGAAAACATTTTTGGGAGGGGAAAAAAAGAAAAGCATAAGGCAAGGAACTCCCTCTCCTCCATTGAGGGTGCCTATGATAATACATGGCAGGGAGGGGGGGAATATTCCTTGAAATTAAACAAGCCCAAAAAAGTGAGAAAAGGTTGTGCTATCTCTGTGACACATTTCATTGTGACCATGGCAGAAATTTTCTATCCACTTTTGGTGTCTACAGTTAAAGAGCTATGAAAATGCTTTATGAATTAGAAAGTTTCTCTATCCTGATGAATTCAAGTGTTCCATGTGNGGAGTGAAAGTATTGCAGTCAAAATGGAAATAGAAATATGAAAACTCAAGAAGCTCTTCTGCCTAACAAATTTAGGAATATGAAGAAGCCAGACCATGACTACCAGACCTAGACAAACATTCAAAATGTAATTATTATTCTTAAACACTATTGAGGTTGCAATGAATACTTTCACTGTCTGTTTTTTCCATCAGCATTGAAAGTTTCTACTAAAAATGTTGCTCTGTTTCAAGCAGTGACCGCTTTAGCTCTTTGTGGTGGTAGCTCTTCTTTAAAGATAAATCTATATCAGAAAGCAAAACCAGAAGTGTATATTTGTTTGTTAAGTAAATGTTTTTCAAGAAATAACCAAATTCTTGATGTCCATTCAGAAATAGAAAGAAAAATAACAAAAACTTTGGATTTTTTTTGTAAAAACAAAGTATTTGTTCCTCTCTACGCTGTCACACCTTCAAAAGAAATCTTCTTTACAAATTGTATACTGAGGACATTTTGAAAATCAGATTAAGACTCATCATAGTGAAGCAGACACCCATTAATATCTTCACTGAATTTAGCCTTGTCCCTTGATTTGTTTGCAATATTAGTGATGTTCTTATGCTATCAAAGAGTAATTTCAAGTATATTTGAGCTATACCTGCATCTTTATAATATTAGACCTATCTTCCTTAACAGATGTTCATTTAACTTATTTGTGATATAACCACAATAATATTCAGTATATTTTTAAAGCTTGATGGAGAGAAGCCAAATTTGAAAGCATAAGATTTTCTGTCTTTATTGCATTCAAACATTTTCCTATTGCATGCACAATTTCAGTCTTTAGTTCCCATGAGGGTTTTTCTTTCTTGAGAAAAGAAAAGAAACTGTGCTGCACATTTCACCATGAAATGCTTAAAGTTTATCTTTTCCTTTTGTTTTATAAGAAAGAAATAATTTTTTTAGCAGTTCTCCAGATTCTGCAGTCATCTACAGAAAAATGATCATACCTTTCTAGTAACCTTAGCCCCTTTCCTCAGCTCCCTGGTTAAGACAGTAGGGCTCAGAGGCTTACTAAAGCACATTTGTTGTCCATGAAGCTATTCCATCTCATCTTCAACTTGTAGTGCTTCAAGTTGAAATAGCTTCTCTCTACTATACTAAGAGTCCAGGTGTATCCACTCACAGCAATACCAGCCTAAATTCAGCTGAACTCTTGAATCTAATGAGATTCCCAGATCCAGGTGCTTTTTGAAGAAAATTTACATTAGGGTCTGAATGGTTCAACTTGGTTATATGGTCATTTCAAGTTCAATTTGTAAAAGCCATATACAAGAGGAAATGCTGTCAAGTTGTGCTAGAGGAGGTTCACATTCGATATTAGGAAAAATGCCTACATGGAAAGAGCAGTCAAGCATCAGAACAGGCTGCCCAGGGAAGTGGTGAAGTCACCGTCCCTGGCAGTGTTCAAGAAATGTGTAGATGAGGCACTTAGGGACATGGTTTAATAGGCATGGTGGTGTTGGGTTTATGTTGAACTCAATGATTTCAAAGTCTCTTCCAAAAATAATGATTCTATGTTAGGTAATAGTCTAGTCTGTGATATTCTAAGCTGATTTTCCTGCTGATCCCTTTCTAATCACTTGTGGGGTGAGTTCCATGTTCTTACATTTTTTTGGAAATAGATTTATTAGTTGTCTGGAATTTGGGTAGAACAGCTTCTCTCTGTCAATGTCTTATTAGTTGAGTAGAAACCTGAGTAGAAATCCCTTTGAGATTCTGTGAATGAGCTGATGGACAAGTCTTAAAGAAAGATCTGTGGTCTGTGTGAATGGGTTAGTAATGTTTTTTTCTTATATATGTTTTATATTTGTTTTGACTTGAGCATTCAGAGCTACAGACGGGCTTGGCAGATTCTGGGGGAGCACCTGACAAGGCAGGCAAGGGATTAAGTTTCCAGGTGAAGACTGACTGTAGGTTTCCATGTTTGTTTTCATAGATGCAATCTTCTCTTTCTTATCTCCAGGAAAGTGGGTTTGGAGACTCTGTCCCAAAGTAGAACTATTAGAGACCTGGTTCAAGGAGGGGAAGGAAAAGAGTGCAAGAGACACTAGAGCTGTAGGAAAACAGATAAAATTCCCTGGGGGAAGGTGGAGAATGGAGCTTAAAAGTTTAAATCTCCCAAGCAACGTGGGAACTGAATGATCTAAGAAGAGGGGTTGCTGTTTCATATGATAATTGGGATTTCAGAAATGCCACTGATCTGAGAATGAAATGCTTTTCTTTTGCACAAATTCTCAAGATTTTTAAACTATTTTCATTCCCAATGAAATTTAGGAGTCTGAAATTTTCCACCAATAAGGATCATGCAGCCAGAGACCTAAGAAAAAGAAGGCTTTCCATTTCTTCTAGAAACTGTACCTGGGTCTTCATTGAAGGAGTTCCCTTAAATTATAGGGCTGTGCTGCATGATGTACAGCACCTTAAATTGCTGGCTAATAGTTCTCTTTGTGTGTCATTTCTGTTACATTTATTCTGCATAATTAGTCCTCTGCCTGTTTGTGCAAATCTATCCCCAAAGTCTGGCTTGGATCAAATTCTGCTGTCTGTAATGGCAGATTTCATGACAGTGAGGGTGACAGAGCCCTGGCACAGGCTGCCCAGAGAGGCTGTGGAATCTCCTTCTCTGGAGATCTTCCAAACCCGCTTGGACGCAGTCCTGAGCCACCTGCTCTAGGTGACCCTGCGTGTGCAGGGGGGTTGGACTGGATGATCTCTAGAGGTCCCTTCCAACCTTAAGCATTCTATGATTCTGTGATTTTGTCTTGAGATTTCAGGATCAGCCCCCACACTCTGCTAATAGTCTCTGAATTGTGCATATGCTACCTTAAAATCGAGAGATGATAAATGAAAATAGCAAATGCTATGTATCTTTAATCCCTCTGAAATTTGGGGGGAGTTATTCCATCCTTTTTTTTTTCAGAACCTTTACACCCCAGTAAAGTGATGATCTTAAGATGGTTATAAGTAACAAGGAAATGCAAATCTTTTCAGTTAACACTATTTTATTTTTTCCTTGCCTAAAAATATCAGTTCTGTGAAGAGAACCTCTCCTGATCACTTTTTATCAAATAAAATTTTGTATTTCAAAAGTTGCCAGAAAAATAAGCTATTCAAATAAGATATTGCAGAGATACCACTTTGCAAGCAATCAAAGTACGTGTCATTTTAGTATACATAGTACTGATAGCAAATACTCTTTGAGCAATTAAGTGTTTTCCAGGTAAAGCAGTTCTGACCGCTGCCGTAGATTACTTCTAGCTCTTGCACACTGTCATGCATTTATTAATAAATGTAGTCAAGCAGTGACACCCAGTGGCTTCAAAATTCTCTCTTCATTTATCTATCAAGAAAATCTCATTTGTATCACTTGGTCTCAAAATCCAGCTTTACTCAAAATGGATAAATAATTTCCTGTTGAAAAGGTAGCTAGAATCTACTAGCTCCATATCTGGAGTTCCCTGACTGGCTGGCTGGCTCTGTGTGGAATAATTTGACTTCCACAGATACAGAACTCAACTCTATGCATTAAAAGATTTCCTCAAGGAAATCCACAGACATATCCACTGTGGCGAAGGCATTTAAGTTACCCTTTGAACAATCAAGGCTTTAAAATCTGTGCTCCAAATCTTTCATTTGCCAAAGAATGAGAGAAAGGTTTTTAACCACTTCTAAAGTCTTGTAGGTTCACAGATGAAAAACAGTATGTAGGTGCAAAATACTATTAATATTTGTAATATCAGTAAAAATAAATGAGAGTTGGCATTAAAACTGGAAGTTAGGATGACAGCTTGACATTCTAAGAGCCAGCAGGGACTTAAACTGCCCACAAATTCTGCCCCCAAAAAAACAAGTTTTCCTATCAAACTTGACTGAGCTATAATTTCCACTGGGGCAGACTTTGAAAATAAATTGTCTGCCTTACATGAGGAGAAAATTTAAGAAGTCTTGTTTTGCAGTTGTTGTGTCTTGGAAATAAACAAACATGACACCTTTCTCTTTCAAATCAATATCCTTGTGTTATCAAAACAAGAAAAACATTTCAGTCTCACTGTATTCATGACAGTAAGAACAAACTATCAGATCACCCAAACTTTTCAAATCCGGTTGAATAGCAGAACTCAAATTGCCAGTGATTCACAGCTTCTGTGAACACAATGCGATGTTCTCATATTAATACTTCTATTTTCTGTTCTCCATAAGAGATAACTGAAACTCCAAAACCGAATAAAGCTGGGGTCAGTTCTTCTTTGAGGATACAGATAATGCACTACCCGTGGGTGTTACAAAGTGGTTCTGAGGGGTTGTTTTTGTTGTTTGTTTTTTTTCCCCTTACTTAGCATCTTGGCGTGCCTGTCCTTAAGCTCCCTCCACCACAAAGAAAGACCTAACTTGCTGGAAGCGCTGTGAAAGAGACTTTGTCGCTGCACTTTGAAGAAGCTTACAATTCAGTCTAACTACATTTCAATATGAATTCTCAAAACCTAAATTACAAGTCATGGAAAAAAAGCACCACTAGAAAACATTAATCTGCCACTGGAAAGCTGAAATAAGTGATATTCACGAACACGCTTAAAAACAGGCAAATGATTTTTATACAACGTTCAAATAATTGGCAAAATACACTTTTTAGCTTCTTGATTCAAGACAAATTCTGCAAAACATTTACTGGAGTTCACAGTGACTGATAAATAAAGGACTGTCCTCTAACAGAATGAAAATAGTGTAATGCCTCATACAGAAGCAGGTGCTTAAAAAGTATGAAAGATAACTCAGACTATGGCCTATCTCAAAAAAAAAAAAAAAAAAAAAAAGAAATCTGCAGATCTGACATATGAAGATGGAAGAAAAAAATTCAAATTGTATTGTATTCCTGGAGCACTCCACATGAACACAGAATGGCCCCAACAAATGAATCAAATGAGGAAATGTCCAGAGCTGGAGACAAAGACATTACTCTCCTAATATGGGTGCCATGTTAGATGAGAGCCAAATTTAAAAGATGACACAGACACACCCCTCGGCATACTAGGGGGAATGCCAGGGCCCTGGAAACAGCACACCTGGTGCTAACAGATAAGGCTAATCTCCTGTCATCCAGTTGTAACCTTAACAAAAATTCCCCTCTAGGAAAGATGCCTTGTACTGATCTAGACATACTGAACTTTCAGTTACCCCACTTCAAGTTCTGGTGTTATATCTGAGTGCTTTCTCAGGTAGAGCTGTTGGCAAACACCCATGGCTTCCATTACAGCACCTGATAGGCAGTGCAAGGCAGTTCATGATGATACTTCTCAAGTCTTGTCAGGAAACTTCCCTGTTGTCCCAGGTTGTTTGCAAAGGAGCTGCTAGTGATTAATACTGTTGCATATGTTTCTTGTGAGAATAGATCCCCACAAGACATATCTTATGCACAGCACTGAATCTCTGAACACTGAATGGCAGCTACTCAGTTGATATGAAACAGACGTTGAGAATTAAAGGAAGATCCAGCTCTACCGAGCGGTCAACAGTGAAGTCAAAAGACTAGCGATATATGACTCGGAGTCAATAGAAATATATATGCAAAACACACTCAAATCTTCTACATTCTTACCTTCCATAGACTCAATAGGCAGCTGCTTCCTTTGCTTAACTGTAGGTTAATAGGAGATATTTTCCACAATCATTTGCAACTCTAATCTAAGTGGCTGCTAATGTCTCATATGTATTTCAGCAGGATTAGCAAAGACCCATCTGCCACAAAGGTGAAGAGATTGCCTTGCTGAAGTGCAGAGAAGTAACAACCGGACCCGGAATACAGAGGAGGACCTTGGTGGGCTTGGTGAAAAGCCTTCCTCCTAGGACACAGAAGCCACTAAGGCATTAAGATACCTAGAGAATCCACTTCAGTGCAGCAGACTTCAGTAGTATCATAATTGTCTTGATCCTGATTCAATTCTCCCACAAATAAACTCTGTACAGTGATTTCATACACACTATTTTAGCAAATACAGTATAGTACGTTTCTCTACAAACAGTATTATTAATATAAACAGCATTAACCATGATAAAAGATGACAAGATGACTATTTTAACAAAATGATGTTTCATCATCAAATCTCCTACACAAGCTGTCTATAAATGTGTTACCCTCTAGTCTTTCATGAGCTCATGTTACATTTGGCTGCTGATGAAAAAAGGATCTGAAGTGCATATATTTTTCTTGCCATTTTCTTACTGGTATTTGGGGGTCTGAAGGTGCAGGTCCTCCACAGAGTCCTTGTTGATGGGTATTAGAACATTGTGGAGGTCGAATCAATAAAACCAGTTGTATTCTGGGTGGCCCCAGTTGCTCAGTGCTTTCAATTCCATGACACTGATAAACTCAGAGCATTTGTTTTCAAATGAGAAGAAAGGAGCTATGTTTTCCTCTTTATCATTGCTATGATTTATACAACAGCTTGGTTCATTCAGACTGCTCTTCAAGGACAGAAGAAAATGGCTAGAAGAAGCTTCAGCAAACACATTTGCAAGTTCTTCTCACTTGCTTTGAGGTCTATACTTCCACATTCAGAAACCCCAGTGGTTTTAATATAATGTGTCATTACCTTCGCTAGAAATTCATGGAAACAGAAAGGCCTTGCTGTCAATACTCTTTACCAGCTACAACAAAATCCTGAGGAAGCAATATATTCCTACTGTTTAACTAACATGCCAAGAGTGGTGCCTACTCTCTGATGTGGTCACTTGCTGTAATTTAAATAAGGTCCATCAGATCAATATCAGCTTCAACTGTAGCTGCAGTGCTGAAGATAAGATACACAAAACAAAACAAAGCCAAAAAAAAAAAAAAAAAAGAAAAAGAAAAGGAAGAAAGACAGTTATGGACTTTTAGAGCTGCAAGGGCCAAATTTGCACATGCCAAAGGATAGATCTTTATGCCAATGTGGGGCAGCTTCTCCCTGGCCAGCTACGTATCTCCTCCTCCTTTTTTACAGTTTTCACGCTTCTCCACTGTACCTTCGGCCAGAAAGTCTGAAAAGGATTTTCTGCAGCCACATAAATGAACTCTCCTAGGAACATCCCCTGCTCCTCATTTTCTTCCTTCATTCTGTGGGAAAAAAAATAGTGTGTGGTACACAGTGCAAATACTTAACTTCAGTAGGGAAACTACTGATTTATTTCAACTACACCTTCAACAGATGACAAGCAAGAAGACAGATAGCTGTAGCTAATGAACATGCCACATGCAGTTATTAAATGTTTCTAACCTCCCTGTCAGAGAAGAAAGCCAGTGTCACCATTTAGAGAGGGATAAACTCACAAATCCTTACAGGAGCAGATGATAGTAGAGAAGACTGGAAGTACAGAAGTTCTAGGACCATACACACACAGTTTTCCAGCTCCTTTACCCATGGCTCGTGTATTACCACTTTGCTCCAGAAATAAAAATCTTCATTTCAAGAGTACAAGGGGCAAAAAGGGACAAGGGACCAAAAAAAAAAAAAAAAAAAAAAAAAAAAAGCCATGAAAATATAGCAATTCAAAGGAATTGGTTTCTTCTCTCAACAAGGAGGAAGGTATCAAATAAATCTTCCAGACATCGTTGGACATGTATTCACCCCCTACTTGGAAATGTAGTTCAAAAAAGAAAACCCTAACTCTAGAGAAGTCAGTTGAATAGACAACAAAGTTCTTTAGAGCACTAGAGATATTTTTATCTGTGGGATATTTTCATTCAGATAAGTTGTATTGTAGCTTCTCTTGGAAAGATTCTTTTAGGCAACTTGAAGTAGGTGTGATCCTGACTTCTTGGGAAAGAGCAGGAATTTTCTGAACGATTTTGATGCTAAAAGAAGTATAATAAACACTGTTGATTTGACAAAGGCTATAAATCCTGCTGTGAACATCAGGAAATTAAGAACTGATTTGGCCCATCAGCTCTGGTTTTTCAATACATTCAGTAGAACACTTCAGGTATGTAAGAGAAGTAGTCATTGGAAATCATGCTTCATAAAGACCACCTCAGCAAAGAAGTACTTAGATGGGAAGAAGCTGCTTGCACTACTTGTAAACTCTGATAGGCTGCTCCCACTCTGGAGCAATTCACCAAGAGAAAGCAGAGCTGAAAGGCATCTGTCCAGCTCAGGTGGCAAATAACGACCACCTTGATAACCTTTTCCTGTGAGTGGAAGAAGTCATCTCCTTTCACCCAGTCCCACCTCTTTCTACTGGCACCAGTCAATGCTCCAACTTCTGCAAGTTGTTCTGGGACCAGGCCAAAATAGGCTTGTTAGCAAAATTTAGGACAAGCCAGCAGTGACGGCTATGAGTGTCTGCCTCTGTTCTCTAGGAGCCGTCTGGAGGCCCTGTTCTCATTTTCATTCAATGCACTACCAACAGTTTGCATGAGGACTGGAAAGGCAAAAACTACCCAAGTTAGTCTGTTAAAAGCTACTCAACACTGAGGACATGAAGGAGTCTAGGAGTAGAAATACCCTTCCACAGGGAGACACAAGAGGCAAGGAGGTACCTCAAAGAGCAGTGCAGAGCAAGCAAGCTTTAAAGAGTAAAGATAAGTATAAAGGAACTCTTCCACTCTTTCCACTCTTCACCCATCCTGGTTCCTCTGTGTTTTTTGGTCTCCCTCACTAAAAAGAACCTCAGAAGATCCCATATAATCCATTAATGGAATGCAGACTAAAAGCTTTTGCCTTTATTACTCCAGAAAGTGCCAGAAGTCTTTGAAAGAATGACAGAAGAACTTCAAATTAAAACAATAATGTGGTGGTCAAGGAATGTCTTGAGTACTACATCTATTTATAATCCTACAATCTATAATACAGAGGATCTAATGAACGATCTGAGTTGTGGGTCTGTGCTCAAATAACCAACAAAGATGATACCTATTACAATTTTTACAGTTCCTGACATGGATGAACCTTGGAGAGCCTCAGAAAGTATAGGATTTATTGAATAACCTTTCTGTGACCAATCACAGTCCTTCTTTTCCCTTTTCCTCTTTTTCCCACACTTATACTTCCATAAATTCCATCTGTTGCTGTCAGAGGAAGAACTAAGGGATGCAAGCATAGTTTTCTAATGAATAATTCTGATATGATCCCTGTTCCCATCGCACTGTTAATTTGAATACTGCTTCTAAGCATTAATATATCTCCAACACCTCTTTCCACCACCCCTGAGCATTAAAACATCTCAAACAGTTGTATTCACCACCCTTGATATATATGAAGCTAAAAAGTTCATGAATAAGAAATGTTAAAGCCAACAAATCAGTCTGACCTGCGCAGGCCTGAGGTTTTGGCAATATTTTGCTATTTAACTGGTGAATATTCTATTGCCTATATGCCATGGTGTGCTAAAAAACACAACACATTGCTGCAAATCACACATGCACAAAACCTCTGCAATCAGAGATTCAGTTGTTATTTATCATAATAATAAATATCCGTGACTTTGAAGATAAAGTCAGACTATTTAGTCTAACACAAATATCTTCAATAGCACAGGATCAAAATGCTATTTCCAAACCTGATTTGGAAAGCTGGATATTGGGAACATTAATTTAAAATGGGAAGAATTTTAAAATTTTATTATGCTTTTCCAACCTACTATTGGATGACTTCAGATGCAGTCATTCCCTGTGTGACTCAGATGTTTTGCTGAGTGCTAATTTATATCAAACTGCTCAAGATTTAATCTTAAAGTCTTTCTTAACAAATTTTAATAAAAAGTCCTTTTTTTTTTTTTAATACAAATGCACTCATCCATTTTCCTTGGCAGATAGTAAAGTGGCAGTCCGTGTTGCAATTAAAATGTGTAATTTATAGATGATAATTGCTCCTATGAACAAAATGATTTAGGAAGAAGAATGTAATCAGAACAAAACCTATTCTGTTTAAGAGCATGAAGGAACATTCTTGGCCTTGAAGTTGTAAACTGAGCTTTGAGAATATAATACTTTTTTCCTAATTCTTAGGGTGGCACACTCCTAAAGAGTAAGTAAAGTGGTATTGCTTCAAATTTGTGGGCCTCCTGAGCTAACTGGAGCAAGTGGCAATAGATCTATACTTAAACAAATCTAATATGGACGTTATTAATGGGAAGAGCTAGTATTAGCTTAGATGACCGTCATCTTAAGCTCTCCCTGAGAGTCAACCATGATATGGATTATGCTCAGCTCAATAGGAATTATGAAGCTTTGAAGCAAATTGTTGTGGGTCTGTTTAACATAACAATCAATAGCTCATGTATTTAACTTATATTTTCATTAACATCATAATTAATATCTTCAAATACCATACATTACAGCAGCATAACCTGGAAAAAATGCAGACTTGGCAAAGTGTTAAGCAAGGACTACATCTGAGGAAAAGTCTCACAAGTTAATCTGAACGCAGAAGGCCAGCACTTGTCAGCTCAAATTCTAGAAGAAAAAATCTATGCAGTGAGGGAAGTAAAACACCAAGGAAAAGGAAAGTAGATACGAACACTGAAACATTTACCTTTTTCAAATGACACTAGCTTAGCCATAGCTAAAACTCTACTATGCCACCTAAAGAATTTCCATGTTTAAACCATGTCCTAAAACCACCTGGGCCTCCCAAGAAGAGGTCCTGGTAAGTGCTGTCAGCTGTGTATAGTACATAGCCTTATCCACTTAGTTATTATCTCTATTTCATCCCATTTCTGTCAAATAAGAGAGGTTATAAAATGGTGCCCTCCAACTCTTAAAAGCTCTCAGATGAAAATTCTAATCATTGCTATGACAAGCTGTGCAAGAAAATTTCTGTTTTGTACTGATGATAGGTCGAGAGGCTTCCTCACCGCAGAGCATCTGAGAGTGAATGCAGACAGAGTTTGGAAAAAAGGCTGCATAACTGTAAGTAGCTTTAAATATATATATATATATATTTATATATATATATACACTGACTGTTCAGTAGTTGATAATGAAACCTTTTAACTGCTGTGTCTGGCTTCCTGTAGCTTAAGTATTGCAGCATGTGGGATGAAAGCCCCCCAAGTAATCTGGAAAAGCATGAATTGTAGCATAGCGGAGAAAATAAGAGCAAATTTTGAAAAATAATATGATATTCTGGAGAAATGTGTTTTGTTTAAAAAAAAAAAAAAAAAACAGGTGACATCCCCGTCAGAAGGGGTCTCTGACTTGTAGAATCCTGCAGAGGTTTTAGAAGTAAAGGTTAAGTTTTACAATTCTTGATTTCTTCATATACAAAAAAAATTATTTTAAAATAAATTGTTTTTTCCTCTCTTTTTTTACTATCACTTGGCAGGAAAGGGGATAAAAGAAGGTAACGGACCTTCTCGATTCCCTCTGAATGAAGGGATGGAAAAAAATTGGGAGAGAGGAGTGAAGGGAGAGGGGCTTAAACAACTTACAAATTAGTGTGCTGTTGTTTCCTCAGTGGAGAACAAATCAGGAAAAGGAATACATAAAATAAATCTTAAGATAACAAACACATTTGAAAAAAGTGCAACTTTTCTTCCTTTCCTGACCTTTCTGCTATGTGGTTCAGCTGAAAGTCAAAAGTGGTGTTAGGTCCCAGAGTGAACCAGCAGGCTGTGATTGCCCTAACCAGCTTGTACCATGTTTCTCTGCAATTTTTCTCTGCAGCCTCTTCTGTGTGGCTGTCTGTGATTAAGGTCAGCTCTGCTAAGGCGCAGCCGTATAGACATTGCAAAGAACCTCTGAAATATGAGTTATTTCTTTGCTTTTGCATTGCAAAGTAAAACAGATCTACTGTAGACCGCTCTTAGTGTCAATGCTGAGAGACAGGTACTGTTGCTGATACAGAACTGTGCCTAAGGTAGACCTCTGGGAGTCCAGGCTGGCACTGTCTTAAGTCCCTGAGTTTTTGGTTAAATATACCGGTGGCAAGTTATGCAAAGAGATGTATCATAAATGGAATAATGGAGAATGGGTTGGGACCAAGCTACTTGATGATTACTGACTAGTACTAGTGATAAACTGTGTCACCTTGTTCAAATTGCTTAGAACCAAATTCTCAATACTTGCATAAATTAGAGGATTTTAATGAGAGTTAACTGGAAACTGAAGCGCTTACGGCCAGGGAGATGTAATTGCTGGGATAGACCAGACCACTATGTCTTATTCCCGTTATTTGGCTGGTGTGATTCTTTTGTGTATGTGTAGAAATGGCCAGGATGGATATTTGGGTTGCGATATCTTAAAATTATGATATTTGCAAACCTAGAGCTTACTCAAAAGTCTTCTCTTGTTTACATAGATACTTGTAATCTGTTGCACTTTCTACATACCTTTTAAAGTCACAGAAGATAATCAGAGAGTCACGGAGGCTTGAAGAGACCTCTGGAGATTTGCCTAGTTCAACCTCCTGGCTCAGGCAGGGTCACCTAGACCAGATTGCCCAGGTTCATATTCATTCAGGTTTGGAATATTTTCAAGGATGGAAGACTTCACTACCTCTTGGCAACTTGTTCCAGTGCTTGACCACCCTTACAATTATTTAATTTTTTTTTTTTTTTTTTTAAACTGTCACTTCCTACATTTCAGTTTCTGCCCATTGCCTCCTTGCTATTGCTAGGCAGCACTGAGAAGAAACTGCCTCTGTCTTTACTTCCTCCCATCAGATATTTACCCCTTGATAAGCTCCTCTTAGCCCTTCTCTTCTGTAGGCTGACCAGTTTGCTGCTCTCTTGGCCTTTCCCCATGTCAGATGCTCCTATCTCTTAGTCATCTTCATGGCATGTTGCTGGTTCATTTGTCCTTGTGGGATTTGCTAAGAGTAAGCTGCATGCATGTTTTTAGAGAGGCAAATATCTATTTTTAAGCAATTCATGATTTTTTTTCTCTCTGTACTTAAATTTCACAATTTAAGTACAAAGTGCAGGATCCTTGTGAATTACTTGCTATATCAGCCTGAATTTCAGGTAGCCATTATGTAATTCTATTAGCCAGGATGAAAAATTCATAGCAAGAGTATTTGCCCATGTGATCTCTCCTATGGGTCAGCATTCCTCTTTCAGACCTGCTTTTTCTTAGCCTAATCCTAGCATTTCTCAGATGAGATGCATCCTGCAAACAGTGGTTGTTTATAATGTCTGTTGTTTTGTTCTTTCTAATGAAAGATGGACACGTTACTTCCTAATAAGAGTTAATTTACAAACCTGCCTGTGTGTTGTCTTTTTGCTTCTAGCATTCTAACTTTCCTTAAACTACCTCTACTCTAAATTAACTTCAATTTCACTATTAAATAAGCATGTTTCTAATGACTTTCATTCTTTTATCAGTTGTGTCATAAAATCATGGGGATTTGAAAAGAACACAGTTTATATAAACAGCTTGATATTTTTAGAGCACGGGGTCAAGCAGATCAGCTTTTAATTAGAAACAGATTAAACTTTGATCACTCCTGCAGAGCTCCCGGCATTGACTGGAGGTAATCCCTGTGAGCTTTGCGGTGAACCCAGTTGAGATGTTTTGCCAGTGACTTTGCATTTAAAACTGAAGGTCAGAAAGTCAAAACAGCACGCTAAAACTGGGAAGCCTGAGATCCTATTGGGGCCTGGACACAACTGATGCATTGCAGGGAAATACAAGTGAAGCGCTGCCCCCAATGCAGATCAAATGCTACAGAACTCCTAAGCTCTCAAGACCAGCTCATTGATTTATGGTAATGTATGAATATATCTACTTCACTACAGCAAAAATTATATAAACTGAGTAGCACTAGAGTTCAGGTCTGCAGGATGGGAAATATTAATCTGTAGTTCTGCAGTTATTCATCTAGTTAGCTAATGGTAGCTTCCAAATGCAGTCGGGAAGATTGTGAGAGCTCAGTAATGATGTAGTCAGCTGTTCTAATAAACTTTGAAGTAATTATGTTGTTTCTACAATGATCAACTGAATTAACTTGCTATAGCCCTATACATCTCTATACTTCAGCCTTGCTAAACAAATCTATAGCTGCTGAAAAAAAGCAACTGCAAAAATGAAGTCCCTAAAGGACAGAAGCATGTTTGCAAGAAAAGCATCAATATTTAGCAGTGAAGAATATACTCAAAGCTACCAATAAATAACGTAGATTAAAAACAAGGTGAAACTGCAGTGGTGAAGGTATTGCTGCAAGAAATTCAGTATGATAAGATGTAAAACCAAGCTTTTTCATTATGATTAAAAGTGTAAATAAGAATCAAAACAATAAAATTGAGAAAGTTGCTTAAGCCCTTTTGTACAATATTTAACTGCCTCTGAAAAGTCTCTGTAAACATTGAGGCATTCTGTATTCAAGTACATTCAGGTACGTGTGCATGCACCTCATTTAATATTGCTTACAGCAAAATCTTACCAAAGCTTTTTTCAAAGCAGTGTAGCAAAGTGAACAAGTCAGCAAATTGGATATGTTTTTCCCCAGCTCTGCAGTAGCTCAGCTGATAACTCTTCATCTTGCTTTCTTTCAATAGTTTTCAATACATCACCCTATGGAAGCAACATAAGTTTATATAATTTGATGGCATTCTCTTGTTCCTTCTTAATAAATTACATATTGGTCTACTGGACCCTAACTGATAATTGTATAGCGTAAGTGAAAATATATAATTAGTAAAGCACTAGTTTGGGGGGAAGCTTTTTACTTGCTCATCCTGACTGAACTAAGCTCAAATCTTTGTGATTAAAATAAAAAAGCCCTTTCTCAGCAACTTGCAAAGATACTTGAAGGTGTGTATAGATTAACACATCGTTCAGTATAGTCCTGTCAAGGTGCAAGGAGGCTTAGATAAGACTGCTTGAAAATTATGTATAATAGTTGGCAAGGAGGTAGGAGGAGGAGTTGGGTATGTCCAAGTTGTAAAACCATGAAGTTTAGTTTGAACAGAATATTCTAAGTTTTCTAAAATTTGTTAGAAGTAAAAAATACACTTTTTTTGGGTAGCATGTCACCAGAATGTGCTTGTCTTTTGAGTAGGAAGGAGAAACAATCTCATAATCAAAAATTGAAATGATTAGAACTTAGAACATAATTGAGAGTCCAGCATGACCTGCATACCTCTTCTATTGGGTTATCTTAATACATCTACGATTTCCCCTTTCCTTAAGCTTTT
>VZSV01000072.1:2579675-2598338 GCA_013398735.1 Nothocercus julius
GAGGGGTGGGATGGGGGTTTGGGCAGGACAGAAAAAACCTATAGCTGTAGACCAGAGATGACAAAAGACAAGAATGATCTTGGAGCAATGTAAATCAGGAGAGAAGACTTTAATATCTCTTCTTAGAGGCATCCACTATACTTCTAAAACACTTAGAAACACTTTTTTCTTTCTTCCATAGGTATGTTTTTCTTTTTCCATTGGTACATTTTTTTTTTTTACCATCGGTAGTTTTGTGTAGCGTGATGGAGGAACTGGGGCAAATTATTCTACCTGTATGCACTCTGGTTTCTCCCCTGTGATTTGATTTGATCCAGTGTGCAAAGTGGCTGCCTGGCCCTTAAGTGAAGGATGATAAAACCTCTGGGATTTAAAAATAAATAAATAAATAAAGTGGGAATGTTTAAGCAGGAGACTTTGTCCTGGGGAAACTATCTGCTTTAATTCTGTGAGACTGCTCTGGAAAGAATCAAAAATGTGTCATCGTTGGGTGCTTTATCTGAAGTATAAGCAAGGAAATTGGCCTACTGGCTCCCGCAAATCTCCTCTAGAAATCTGAAGAATGATTGTGCAGTATTGATCACTTTTTTTCCTCCTGTGAAAAGATGTTTTTGTTCTTCACAGCAGCTTCTGAAAGCCAAAAGGTTAAAGGCTAAATTCTTGCTATTCTTTTTCTCAGACTGAATCTTACCCAAGAGATGTACACAAAGCCTGAATTTGGTTGGAAATCCTTTCCAAGAAAGGGTGAGCTCAATTTGAGACCATGTGAGAGAAGCTATGCGGTAGATGAGCATTATGAGAACTGTGAGGGAAAAAACTTAGATTTAAAATATTCCAGCCTCTCATATATAGTAAGCACCTAATAGTTCAGTTAGGTCTTTCTCACTTGCATCCCTAGTGTAGGACACTGAGTGCTCCCCTTATGGAGTGCTCCATGGAAGAGCTGACTTGAAAAAAGTTTTTTCCCCTTTTAATGTGGTAGTAAGTAACGGAGACAAAATTATTTCGTATCACTAGAAGTGTTATCTTTTTGAAGTGTGCACAGAGACTCCCCTCTGCAAGGGCTATGCTAGAAGCTCATAGGAGGAAAAAATCAAAATAAATAAATAAATAAAAGGTCTTTGAAATTGTCTTCACCCTCTCTTTTAACAGAGTATTTTGTCTGGATCCCTGACTGGAATGGCACCTATGTCACTTAAATATGCTGGAATTTTAATTCTTTTTTATCTCTTAAGGAAAGACCTAATGTTGGGGGTCACTTGCACCACTGGATTCTAGCCTTTTTCAGCTCCCTCTGAGCTTCTCTGTTGCAGTTGTCCTTTCCAGAAGAGGTGATATTTCTCTGTGTGTCCAAGTAACTGATGTGCGGATAACAGTAAGATTAAACTTTGAACTGACCTAATATCTCAATCGATATAACCTAAGTGCATGTTGTAAAGGTCAGCTTTTATTTCAGGCAATAATAGCAAGTGAAGTCTGAAGGTAAGTTTAGTAACTTTATTTTTGCAGTAACTTCATCCCTAGGAGGAAAGATCATAGGAAATCTGTCCCAGCCAACAGAAGCATTTTGGTATGTTACTTGTGGAATGGTCCTCGGGGTAGCCCTGTAATTAAAGCACTCAAATTCCCTGCCTGTCTGATGCTCCTGTGAACAGTGTTTTAAAATCAAAAGGAAAGCTTTTCTGACAAGCCCAAAATACATTTAGAGAAAGAGTTCTTACCATAACAAAGGCAGAACACTTGCCAGCTGCATCCACTGGCAGCTGCTCTGCTCTTTATGTGCCATTTTCTGAAAATGGTGTGTTAAATGATTAGATGACCTGGGACTGTGCTTTCTTTTCCTCAAGTTCAGTTTGTCACAGACTGAGCAAATGGTCATGGTAGGATTCAGAGTACTATATTAGCAAATAAAATACTACAGTACTACATTAATTAGTAAAGAGGCCCCTTCATATTAACCTTAAAATTTGAATTCAGTAAGTAATTGCAATTAAAGGGATGGTTAGATGTATGTAATGATAACATAATCATATCATAACTCTTGTTTGCTTTCTGAAGGAAATTAAATATACTATGGATAAAGTAAGCATAGTTTTCCTTAGTCCAGTTCATACAGATACATGCTTGCTAATAAACTTTTAGTCATAAGTTTCCTCATTCCAGTAATAAGCTACTTTATGCTGTAGTTTGCTTTTGCCTTTTTGTGTTCTTTTTATTATTATTTTTTTATTTGTTGTTGCCATGGTGCAAGGTATTGTGTCTGTGGGACAGATATTTCTTTATGTGCCTGCTAGCATCCATTGACTGATGGATGTTAATATTTCTTGGCTCAGAGGACAAGTCCTGGTCAGGTGACATTGTGAAATACACAGCTGCAGAGAGCACTGCAGGCACTGTGGAAGAAGGAGGCAGAAACTGGCAGGTTCATCATTGCTTTTCTACTGCCAACAGATGCAGGTAAAAAGTACAGGGGTGAAACATGGAGTGGAAGTCTTGAGTGTTACCTACTGACCTTGGTCAACACAGGTTAAAACCATTCATTATTTGCTAAGCTTTTGTATCTCTTATTTCTTAAAGGAATACTTGAATTATGTTACAACTTCAGTGGGGGTATTTTGGAGTATCACTGAGGTCTAGTTACCATCACATGCATGGGAGGAAAGATTCAGTCCCCGGATATTTATATGGGAAACCAGGGCCATCTTTGTTCCCTCCTGGGCTGGTCCCCTGCATTCCCTACTGCGTTTCTGCAGGGGGTGAGCACACATGGGGCACTGCCTCTCCCCCTGATGTTGCAATCCTCGTACTTGCTTGCGAGGATGTGGATCAGCAGCGCGTCTGGACAACTTTTGTCAACAAGTGCTCATATCATAAGTGAAGCTGGGGAACCCCAACTCTTATGTACCTGAGCTATCAAAATGGAGCTTCAGGTTGACAGCTGCTTGGCAGTTAGGCTAGGGCACCACAAGTTAACTGCATCTGGAAGTCTGCCCAAAACAGCCTTTCACTTTTAATTCCTGTGATCCTTAATTCTCCTTATTTTTTAATCCATCGTCTATTCTGACAATGCTTAATTCATAAATAGAGTCCATTCTTGCAACAAGTCTTATTAAACAAGGTTTTATTTGGAAGAGCTTGATCTGTCTAGAGACTTCATGTAAATATGCAATGAAATAATAGCATATTTCATTACAATTTTCACATTAAAAAGGACTCTGACATTTGATTGCACTGGCCATACAACCGTGAAGGTCACTTTTGTGGAAATCACTTTTGGAAAGAGGAGGAGCTAATGCTTGAAGTTAAGAGAGTAGTCAAGGTTCTAAAGAATACTTACTTTTTGAGCTTCCTTGTGCTTTTTGTTTTGTTTTGTTATTCCTATTTGTTATATCCTAAGAAAACTGTGTACTGAGAAAAAAACACTTGGAGTTTTCCCTAAGAGTGTCTGTCTTTCTGCATCTGGATCCTTAAGAAAGGAAAGACGGGATTTCACTAAATCACTCTTGAAACCCCTGCACACATGGAATAGATGAGGAGGTTCAGGAAGAGACAGAAGAAAATGCTTACATAACAGTCAAAAATGTGATCTAGTGTAGAATAAAAAGCAAAGCTAAGAAGAGAATTGTATAGATATGATGAGACTGAATCACCCTAACTAAAGAGAAAAAAATGTATATTTGGAGCTCAGCAGAGGTTTTAGATGCTGAGTTGGGTGGGCTAAGTCTCGTTTATAAGGTACACCACTGAATAACATGTCTTTAGTATTACTTGTGTACCCGTGGGTTATGCCTTGTTTTCACAGGATGAAAGAATGCCGCAGTTCATTCCTATGGACACTAGTCAACACCTCTAAAGGGACATAAGTAATGCTACTATATGTTAAAAATATGTATTTTGGAAATGCAAATATTTGAGTGTGTGTTTTAGTTTTTTGTTTGTTTGTTTTACATTGGTCTACTTAGGGTTTTTAAACAAAACTTCCTGTGTTTCCATTTCAATTCATTACCCCTTGTTCTGTTGTTGGCCATGACCCAGAAGAGTTTGGCCCCATCCTCTTTACATTCTCCCCTCAAGTATTTGTACACATTGGTAAGATCCCTTCTCAATCTTCTCTTCTCTAGGCTAAACAGGTCCAGCTCACTTAGTCTTTCCTCATATGATAGATGCTCCAGTCTCTTAATCATTTTTGTCTCTCTACACTGGACCCTCTCTAGAAGCTCCGTGTCCCTCTTGTACTGGGGAGCCCAGAACTGCACAGAGTACTCCAGGCGCAGAAACTCCAGGTTTCTTTAAGTGAGGGTTGACACTCTACTTCTGCTTGCTGCAGTTTAGCATTTGAAGACATGATAATTGTTCTGAGTATCTAGGTATTGGGGAAAGTTCTGACTTTGAGCACCTGGACTTGAACATGGTGGTGCAGGAATGCTTCCTCCTTAACTGTTCTGATGCAACTTTCATCAATGGTTGGAGTTAGAGCCTGACATATCTTTCCACAGATAAGTGTTTGAATACTTAAAGCTTGAGCTTTATTTATATTTCATTTCCACAAACTCCCAGGCAAGCAGTGTTTCTAGCAGCAGTTTGCAGAGAGAAATACTGGATTTCAGAAATGAAACATTTACACTGAGTAGAATAGTTAACCATCTGGCCTGGGATATTACTGTGTCCTTCTGTATTTTCAAAATGCCTTATTTTAAACACTAGATTGTGGTTCATTAATAATTTCTGTGATTCTGTGATCAGTACAAGAGAGACCTGGAGCTTCTAGAGAGGGTTCTGCATAGGGCCACAAAGATGATTAAGGGACTGGAGCATCTGTCGTATGAGGAAAGACTAAACGAGCTGGGCCTGTTTAGCCTAGAGAAGAGAAGATTGAGAGGGGATCTGATCAACATGTACAAATACCTGAGGGGAGAATGTAGGGAGGATGGGGCCAAACTCTTCTCGGTGGTAGCCAGTGACAAGACAAGGGATAAGGGGTACAAATGGAAACACGGGAAGTTTAATCCCCATGTGAGGAAGAACTTCTTTCCTATGTGGGTGCCAGAGCCCTGGCACAGGCTGCCCAGAGAGGCTGTGCAGGTTCCTTCTCTGGAGATCTTCCAGACCTGCCTGGATGCCCCCCTGTGCCCCGTGCTCTGGGTGTCCCTGCTTGAGCAGGGGGGTTGGACTAGATGATGTCTAGAGGTCCCTTCCAACCTCAACCATTCTGTGATTCTGTGATTTTTTTTTCTTTTTTTTTTTAAGTTAATATGTTGGCATGCATTAAAAAGTAACATGCAAAGAGGCTTTTTATCGATAAGCATATAGAACTACCCATGCAGTCCTAAAATTAACTATTAAATAAATTGACTGTTCCTTTCCTGTAACAAATGAACACCTTGGGGGGGAGGGGAATAAAACCTTTTATGTGGTATTGCAAATTTCCCCAAATTGAACAAGGTTGTTCCTACTGAAGTAAAAGACCTGCTCTTAGTTATAGTTATGCTTTATATGCTTATTTACATTCATGTTAGTTACACTTTTTATGTGATCCATGCACATCAGTGTAACACAAACCATGAGAGGGCAACGCTTTCGTGCCCCCTGTACAGCAACAGTTAGCTGCTGTTTTGTGTGGCCTTCCTCATTCAGTTCCCCCAAACTATGGGGCAATTGAGCTTTTCCTCTGGCAGGGGGCTGTCTCTCTGTTAGCAGTACATTATAACCTGGAATCACCTGGAGTCCAACCAGTTAGCTAATGAACTGGTTGGATGATTTGTTTGGTATCTGCAGCTCATTTGGCTGAAGTGCCTTCACTGAAAACTGTTTCATAAAATATCCTTAAATCTCAAAAGAATTCTCACCCTTCCATACTGCTCACTATCTTTTTATATTTCTCCCTTTTTCTGAAAATGTGCAGATATTACTCTATTCCTCTAGAAAGTAGCTTAAGTATATTTTTTCCACGTTGCTCAAAACATGGGTTTGATTTTTTTTGTTTTCATCGAATTCAGTTATAAGGCCTTTTAAAAGAAGTCTCACTCAAGTTTATAGAACATTCTTGTAATTAAGAAGCAAATGATTTTTCTTTTTTTTTAAGAAGAAAATTGTTGCCCTCCTTGAACCTTAATTCACGGAGATTTATAACTGTTTGCTGTTCAAACATGCTGCTTGCAAGCTTGATGCTTTTTTTTTCTTTCTTTCTTAGTGTATTTTTAGTGACTTTCCTCTAACTACCTACATATCCCTTGGTCGTTCCCTTCTGCTTTTTTTGAAATCAATAATTTGCCAAGGTTTTCAGCAAAACTGTTTATCTATGAGAAGCGTAACCTGAAAAAGCTGCAAAGACAGGAATTGTGGGGCAATGTAAAGTAGTTACCATCTGCTCTGCCTCTCTACATCCCATTAAATAACAACAGTACTCACTCCGACTGGGAAGACGGAGTTGCCCTGCACAGATGCTGCCAGTGTCTGCTCTCAGTTACATGTCCTGTGTGACTGATCCCCTAGAGAAATGGGTTGATGCTGAAGAAACTGTGTGGCTTTTGACTGTGTGCTCCCAGCTATGGAGGGACAAATCCTATAAGAGAGTTCGCTGAATGTGTATTAATCGAGAAATAACAAAAAGTTTGAGTTTTGTTTGGTTGGCTTTTACTGCTCCTGTTAGTTGAGGTATTATATGATCTTTAAACTTGACAGAAAAATCGGTGATGACCTCTCTCTTTTTGGAAGAGGAGTAACTCTGACAAAATATTTGTGTTTTTCACTAGAACTTATATCACGTAATGAATATGGGGCTGGGGGGGAAACAGCAAAATTCTGAGCTATTCTAAATTTTATCTATTTGCATTTTTTATTAAATGATTTACATGCAACTGAAGTGATTGCAAACTACAAGAAATAAAAAGGGAAACAAGCTATGAGAAAGAAAGGCTCTTTGTGGGCTCTGCAGGAACAAAACTGAGTTTGTTTAAACCAGTTGGGTGGATTGAATTTAGAAATGTACCTTCCTTTGATTTAAAAAAATCTCTTTGTGTTGTCATTTGCCCTCAGACCTAAACAGTGGATGAATGTCCATTTAATAAACAAAGCAGGGAAGGAAGCTGCTGTGAGCATCCTCATAAAAAATATCTTCGAGAGAAGCCCAGGTCTTTGAAGACTGAGATCTAGGCAACCAACTATGATAGACCTCCAGCCTTGGCTTGTAAAAAAGGTGGAAAGAAATTTTGTGAAAGAAGTTATTTTCTTTGACTAAACACTATCTTTTGGTAACTCTCTGGTTAGCATTGAGTCAGGTTTTGGAAAAGAAAGCCCAAGAAGCAATTTTTTTTTTTTTTTTTTTTTTGAGCACTTCACAATATCTCTCCATGGTTATACAGGGAAAAAAACTTGTGTCATGCATTAGCATAATGATGCTGAAAGGAAAAATCTTCAATTGATGTTCTCCTCTGAAAACTGTGTCACAATACATTATTGTACTTAGACGACTTAAAAGGCCTGTGACTTTCAGACCTGGTCTAAACAGAAGTATTGGTTTTCTGTTCAAGTGTAGGCCATGCACATTTCATAGAATTAAGAAATTAAGATAGGTTTTAACTTTCTCATGTCCAGTGCAGCTAGTAGCATTCTTGCAGTAAAAGCTTCTATGACTGCATCTGTTGTCACTGGCCTCTTCTTTCCTAAACCTGGCTAGTACCTCTTAGTTTATTAGTATTTACATCTGTTGGTAATAGTGTGATGGAACAAATGAGCTGTGTGTTAGCAATCTTAACTTAAACTCCTTTTAGTTGTGCTATTAACTTGGAAAGACCTTCTTGCACTGTAGCAATTAGGAGTGAATGAATACAAAGGCACAATATAGTAACAAATTACCTAGAAACTTCTGCCCCTTCTTTGGTAGGGACAGAAGTGCGTTTTTTTTGTTTTGTTTTGTTTTTTTTTGCCCAGCAAAAGAAATAATTCTGTTCTTACTCAGGTTATATATTTTGAAGAGCACTTTATGGATCATAAAAAGGGAAGATATTTCTAGCTAATGCTACAGCATCTCTGTAATCCGTACTGATGGATCTAGGAGAATGAGGCTGTTTTGTTGAACATCTGTCAGAATAGTTATTATACAGAAGAAGTAAAAATATAAACATTTATCTCTTGGTGAACATTTAAATATTTTTCTACTTCTTACGTGGAGGTAGAGCCTTTCAAATATTTGCTCTTAAAGTGGCAGTTGGGCTTTTAGCAAAATTTTAGTTAGTGGCTGAATATGAACAACAACTGAAGGAGTTAATTGAAAACATTAATCTAAAAAGCATGAAAGCAGAAATAGGATTTTAAGGAATATATGGGGTTGTGCACAAAACCACCTCATAAACATCAAGATTTCCATGATGAGAAGTGGGGCAGAAGAACAGGTATGGAGAGAGAAAAAAAAAAAAAAAAAAAAAAGCAAAAAAGAGAGCTTTCTGCCTGAACTAGATATTCCAATGTAACATGTGAGTTTATCCCTATCTTAAGATTAAATAATGTCCTACTATGTAGATTCCTACCAGTCTTTGAACGCATCTACTGAAATAAAGCGCTGTGGCTATCTAACTGCCAGGCTCCTCCTGTGCCTGAGGCATGAACAATTCCTCCAGTAAACAGCCCGCTTTTACCCAATACCTGCTCTTACAGGTGAACTTCCTTTAGCAAAGCTATAAGAAAGTTTTGGTGAGAAAATTATGAAGATGGGAAAGACTGAATAGCCTCCTTTCCTTCCAAAAATAAAATTTTAAAGTATATGAAAGAGTGAAGAAAAAAATTCTTGTCTTTTGCAAAATTCCTTGCAAATTTTCTGTGATAAAATTCACAGAAAACTGCCATCGAACTATTCTACAGTTGTTTTGTAAACTACAAGCTTTATCTTTTCACTCCAGATTGACTGCTCCCACTGAGACAAAGAGCTCGGAAACATGTTTCACCCTCAATTTTTCATTATCGCTCATAACAATTCCAACCTTGCGGAGAGATTTGACCTGAAGCCTGAGTACTGCCCCAGTGAAACTTAGCACAAAGTATGTGTTGAGTTAATAGAATACTATTTTAATAAGCTCTGTCAATGAATAACAGAGCAGTTGGCAATAAAAACTCAATATGAAAAGCTGGCCTTAAGCTCCAGGCATTACATGCTACTGATGAAATAAATTCCTTCTTGTTAAATGTTTTACCTTACCCAAATTGTATAGCACCATTAAAGATTCATCTCTTATCATGAATAGGTATTGAATTTTAAAGAGGAGGCTGCAAGATATTATATAATGATTGAAGCTACTGTTTCAGTGTCTTGTTCAGGCACTGCTGGCCAGCTGATTACTTATGTCCTGTGCCAAATTACATAACAGCACATTGAAGAGGCGAGAGATCTTTCTCAGTACTTGGGACTGTTTTCAAATGCTGAAAAAAGGTTTGGGACTTGGAATAGACTTTTATTCTCTCTCAGACATTTCTAATTTATAACTGAGGGGAAGAGCTTCTATTTATAAATACAAAATAGTCATGTTGAAGTGTTCAAGGGCAGTGGTGCTTTTAATTTGGTGGAAGCAGAAGAAACTTGATGACTTGATGCAACATGCTTCTAGTATTTTTCACCCTTGTAATGTTGTTAAGGGTGTACTATAAGACACAGAGCACTGTTGCTCTGTGTTTAAAAAAAAAAAAAAAAAAACTCAAAAAGCATAGCACAGCAAGTTGGGAAACCTGACGTATTTTGTATCTGCATACTATTTTTTTTTTTAAAAAAGGGTATCTCTTTCTTCTCTCATGAGAACCTGAATTCTTCTCTGCTGGTGACCTTAACAAATAAAGCATTACAAGACAAGTAAATTACTGCTTGTTTGTTTTCAGATGTTGATATTGAGGGAAGACTATAGAACACTGAAGCCAGATTTTGGCAGGCACTAATCTTTGGGATCAATTACTGGTCAGCTTACAAACCTCCCCATGGTTTAGGTACAAGACTAAATTATAATGTAATTTAAAATTAATTAATTGAGAGTTGCTGGTTCTGAAAACCAGACTGAGTGCTGTTCTTCACAGATTCCTAAACAGGGATACCATAAATACTCAAAAGCGCTTCCGTGTAAACCATATCAGGCCAAACGATAAGGGAAATTATACACAAAATTGCAGGACTGATTAGGAAAAGGGCAGAAAAAGAACATGTTGGGTCTTAAGTCTTTCTTCATGTCCACATTTGCAAATGTATAGATGCCAGTTTTCTATTTCTGCTTCAACTGCAGGCAGTAAAATCTCTTACTCCAGCTACTAAGCTCAGAAAACTGCAAAATCTTCCATTTCTCTGCCACTTGTTTTGTTTGTCAGGAAAATAAACCAATCATTTCTTTCATAGTTGTGTGCTGTGGCTATGCTGTTGGCAAGCATGAGCCTTTGGATTGTTTTGCAAGGTGCAAAGATTTTCTTCAGAGGCCTAGCTGTTGAAGATCCTCTTGTTGAAGATCCAAAGACCTGAGATTTCAAAGGATGATATAGGACGGCTCTTAGTCTTATAGACAAACTCCTGATTGGCACCTGCAGTAAATCTCCAAGTATCTTATTTTATTACATACCACTCTAAAGAACACTTCAGCATCTCAAATCATAAAATATTATATAGCCACTAAATGTAGCATCAGCCTGAAAAACAGCCAAGTGTTCATGGTGTTTGATTCTGGTTCTGTTACTGATGTTTCTGCAGAAATTTACTTATTTATCTTGGCTCATTTTCCTCGTCAGTAAATGGACATGATTGTTTACACATGTTCTATCCCATAAGCTTAGTCTAAGACTTAAGATATTAATTTAACTTGCAAAGCAAGTTAAAGCAAGAAGATCTACTGGTGAAAAGCACCTTTTTTCATTTCATTTTCATTTCATTTTCAGTCTAGCTGTATTAACCTTTTGAAGACTGTGTGTGCTTATTGAGATAACAAGGAAATGAGCTGGAGTTTAAAAAATAGAAACAGGGATGGCATTGGCACGCATCTGCCTATACAGTGCCTAAATTCACAGTGAAGAATAGAACACTTAAACCAGATTTTTCGTTCCCTGGAGATTCACTAAATAACAAATCTTAGAGCCTCTATAAGGCTAGCACTTCAGGAAAATTATACTGTCCCTAAAGCTTACAGATAGAAATAAATTAATCTTAGAGGAGAGAGTTATTTGCCTCTAAAGGGTTGCATTTTCACATGGAGATCAGCAGTAATTTCCTTTTTTTTTGCTGCTTTACTTAGTAATGATTGATTGCTTCTCTGACATCTTTAAGCTGCTCCTGTTCGGGCTCAAATTGTGTGCCAAAACTTCACAGAGTTAAAGATTGAGTCCTATCACTCTTTTTCAATTTTTGTTTTTTTTAACTTTTCCAGGTGCCTTCCACAGTGTGTTGCCTCTTTCTGCTCTTTTCGCAGCAGTTAAAAGCCATTAGACTTGTTTGAAACAGGCTGAACAGATGCATGCAGCACATAAAAGCGCGGTGGAATGCTCAATGGTAGCATCTGGTGCTTTGCTTCCATGTTTATTTTTAACACGAAATAGTTCTGGGAGTTCATCTGCAGCTGAAACACTGTCTTCTCAAAGCAACACAATTAGGTCTGACCCTTCGAAGGGCGGGGAGAAAAATATGACGACGTGTATTTTTTAAAGTAGAACTGTTGTTGGCAAGCTGGTAACTCTGCTGTTCATCGTGTGTTTGTGCACGGGTACGTTGCTGTGCTCTCTGAAGTCACGTTGTCGTAAGGATTGCATCTTCAGAACCAAATCTTACCAAAAACTCCAGGGATTTTTTTTTCCAATTATTTTTCTTATTCTAGTTGAAGAAATTCTTTATTAGGAAATTATCTTCTTCCTAGTTTTAGTGCAATACTGTGCTGGCGTTGGAATAGCTGGTACTATTGCTACGTATAAAACAGATGCTGTGATGGCAAGTGTGATGCCCTGAGATGAGAGTGAAGCAGAAGGAGCGTGTGAAGTATCACTGAGTCTTCCTACGTGGTTATACTGCTGTAAGGTCCTGTGAGGCAGCAAAGATGTCTTTGCATCATTTTGTAGCCCTTGAAGAGTCATTTTGAGCTTCAGCATAGCTGAAGAACTACTGGAAAAAAAACAACAGTGGCAGCTGGGGTCTTTCCAAGGACCGCAGAACTTCTCCCATGGTGCTTTCCCTCAAACATGAGAGATGAAGAAGAGTTGTCACATTGCCCTGGAGCTAAGCGGCAGCTCCCTTCACTCAACAGGGGATCACGGAGAGCCGCTTACAGCAGTTTTCCAGCTCTTTGGTGCCAAGGCTGGAGGAGAAGGAGCGAATGCTCTAGCCCGTTATTTCCAGCCATGTGGAAGGACTGACAGGAAACATATTTAAGCAGATGTCTTGTGTTTTAACAGAGTTGTAGTGAGTCATCCGCATGCCCTCAGGCACTCAGAACCAGACAACTTCTTCCTGGCTGCTCACAGTTTCATGCTGCACACACATTCCGCATTGTTAAATAAAAGCCAAATCTTCAGCTGCGGGAGGTCTGCAACACTCTGCTAACCTTGTTAAGCTGCCATTACTGACAATCTGGCACAAGAATGTGATGACTCGTATTAACCTCTATCTTATTTCATATAAAAAATCAGCATATGATGCTGGAGCGTGAGTTGCATCGTTGCAGAAATGGTTAGGGCCACCAGCACTTGTTGTCTTCAAACAGCCCTCACAGACAAAGGCGTTTTGTGAGCTGGCTGGCAGCCGGCGAGGTGTGCATGCAGCTGCCCCTATGCTGGCTTTCTCCTTCTCTGTCGCAACACGCAGCTTGGGGACGGACTCAAAGTGAACTAAGAGAGCAGTGTGTTCTCTGGATTAGCATTTCAGCTGCTAACAGTGGCAAGCTCCTTTTCTTTTTCTTATCTAGGCAGCAAAATGAGTTTATTTTATCAGGTGAATCATGATCTTGCTGCATTTGAGAATCCTTTCCAGCAGCCACTGACAGCAATTGGAAAGTTTCCCTTTTCCAGCCGGCTTATTGATCTTGTCTCTATCTTCCTTTTCTTGACACTAGAGAGAGGACCTCCTCTCTTGCAGTCCCTGTTTAATGCCATCTAGCTGATTGATCTTTCATGCTGAATGGAATTGGCAGAGGAGAATATGTAGTCAGCTAATGATTTGGCCATTGCATGAAGGTCAGGAGAAATACCTGCACCTAACCACGGCCTGCCACTAGGCTTGGGTGTGAAGACAGGATTTCTATACAAGTGGGAACAAAGCAAAGCATCATCTTACGTATTTTCCTGGATGACTGCAAACCATACTTGTTTGCACATCTGCTGTGCATTTCATACACCTGATAGCCTGACGTCATGAATAGACGTGGAGCCATTCCTGTGGACAAACACTAGCCAAACCGGAATACATCCCACACAAGCAGGACCAAGGAAGGTTCAGCAGTAGCAACTTGTGTGAAAAATATCAGAGGAAATTACAGAAACAAGCTGTCTAAACTGAACCACATAATACTGAGGAGCTGACCAGAGTAGTATAATTTTTATAGGCATGCTTGCCTCATCTCATACAAACAACTCAATTACTTCCTTAGAAGAGAAAGATTTTTTCCATACTGTCTTCCTACTTATTCTGTAAAAATAGTTCTAATCAGATGTCATTTTTGCACATGATTATTATACCAAACTCTCTAAAGACAATACTGATGCTAAGTATATTTAGGGAGGAGGATGACTTCCAAGATCATCCTGCAAGTGCTGATGGCTTTTTTTTTTTTTTTTTTTGAATATTACTTTTTTGATTAAGATGCATCCATTTTAGCAGTATAGTCTATATTCTACAAGTAGTTGGTTAGGGGAGCTCAGAATTGTGGGTTGCTAAATGTGGGGTCAAGCAACAGGGTTCTGTCTTCTCAAAGAAAACAAGACTTCTGATTTTCACCTTTTGATTAAGCATAGACCAGTTTTAATAGTCTCTGCATTTTCAAAGGACATTGAACTGTGTGGAAATGTCAACACACTGCCTCAGATGCTGAATTGTTAGTATTTTTTCCAGCCAAATGGTAAAGCGTTCTTTAAAACACAGGATACTTCTGTGGCTTAGTTTAAGGCTACTTCTTTAATGTCCTGAAAAAAAAAAAAATCCGAAACTGATGGAGCAACAATCCCATTTTCTGCTCCAGCAGTATCAGATGTTTCTTTTTTGACATCTCTAACTGCTGCATCCTGTGAATGACTTTGACTTGCAAATGCAATTGCTGTATTGGAAACTGAAATCTTGCCACACAAGAAGACTGTTTGTCCTACTACATATACCTTAATTTGCATTGTTACCAAGGGGAGAGGGCAAAGAGTAAAATCAGTGTAAGGAATCTGTCTCTTGGAAATCTGCATTTATTGTTGATTCTTCCAAATTTCACATGAAACCAAAAGGAAGTTATTTCATGCATGTCTACTTCTGCAGTCTGATGCAACATATCAGAGGTTATCTGTGTGAATACCTAATACAAGTGTGCTTTGCTAACATTAATGGGGAATTAACTCATGTGGCTTTCTCTTAAGAGCCAGATGCAGCCCTCCTTGTTTCTTAATTTGATTTGCTAGGAAAATGGGAACAGTGATGCTTTCTTGCCTGATACTTGTGAGGTGTGTTGTGAGAAGGGGAGGGGGTAGGTGTTCATGTTGTAATTAGTAAATGGATAATATTTCATTCCTATAAATAAGGTATTCCTTCAGTTTCTTTCTTTGGTACGCAAACCAAAAGAATACCAAAGTTCTCACACAATACAGTGAGCAAATGTTATTAGACGCACTGAGGGACCTGGAGTTTTTAAAGATGGACCTGAATGCGTGGGACAGTGACCTCTCTACACCGTGACTGACTGCGAACTTCATCCTTACAGTCTATACTATGCTGTTAAATACTTTAGCTCTCACAGAGATATTTGAACTCATGTTTTTTTTTTTTTTTGGGGGGGGGGGGGGGGGGGTGGTTGCTTTTCTTTTTTTGCATTTGACAGCATTAAGGTTTTAAAGTTTTATTCTGATTCTGAATAAAGCCAGGAAGCATGGATTTGGTGTTTCTTGGCTAGGATTTATTTTCTGTTCATACTGATGACTAATAGGGCTTAATGGTTTTGATAATTTCCTAAAGGAAAAATGTTTCAAGGCATAGAGTGCATTTATCCTGAATAGTGTCTTGCTCAGTGAGAATCTTGAGGACAATGTGATTATTCATAGAGTGGAATGATATTTTGAATGAGTAATCCTTTTTTTTTTTTACATATCAAGTTTTGGCCCATTGATATCTTGAATCTCTGAGACACTGCTCAGTATGACGGGTTAACAGAAATAGGCCTTACTTCTTGAAAAGAACACTCGACTATTTCAGCAAATAAAGAAGGATAAGTATAAAGCCTAAAATATCAACTACAGGGATATGAATGAGAAGCAACTTCCTAGAGCATCTGTAAGCTCCTTGTCACTTGGCATTAATGGTACATGAATAAGTCTGTACAAATAATATATCACACAAGTAGCTCGTGTTTTTGAGCATTCTACAAAGGAACCACTTTAAAATAAGCCAATTGAAAATGTTAATGGAAACAGAGTATTATATGTAAGAATGCTGAATAAACAACAGAAGATGGTGAAGCTTCAGAAAAAATTATCTTTTCTATATCACAGGGCTATCAAAACCCTTATGGTTTTGAGTTCAAATTATTTAGTTCACACAATGTTCATCTGCAAATCATTTAAGTAAGATGTGCTATGTTGACTTTGTCTACCACTTAAATCACATTAGTTGTGGGACCTGTTAACTGTGCTACAGTTAACAAGCGAGCAATATAACGCACAATATTTATCCTTGAGCTGTTTGGAAATCAGCTGCTGCTGGAAAATGTTAACTAGGAAATACATTTAGCTGAAAGATGTTGGTTTTGATGAAAAAACGCCCAAATAAGAATCTTGGATATAGAATGAAATATAAGAACAAAACCTGCCATGAAGGACTGCCTTGTCAAAAAAAGGAAAGTCTTCTGGTGATTTGGGGATGGATAAGTACATTCGATTCAGGCAGAGCAGGGCTTCGAAACAAGGTTTCCTTTATTACTGACTGAGTCCTGAGGAATGGTCTGGTTAATACTATGCAGTAGAATATATCCCTCTGTGCGGTTTCCCCTCCAGAATTGAGGGAGAATTAAGTTGAGGATAAAAGAACACTGTGTTTGCTACACTCTTGCAAAAGTTTTAGTAATCTGCACTTCAGTACATTGAAATTAAGGTAATTCTTATCCTGAACAGCATGACTGGAGTGACAACTTTTGATTAAAAGCGCCACGGTTTATCAGAAAGATATGCAAGTGGAAGCATCCATCTCATCACATTCTAGTTACAGATAAAACTTGAATGTCATTAACATGTAGCACATACATTATTAAATATCTGTCATTCCTTGGGAGCAGGGGCCCAGCTCTGTCAGATGTAGGTATTTGCCTTCCTCCTATATATTGTGTTCTGGCCACTGACTATGAAGGTCACTTCCACTGTATGGGTCATAATAAGCCCTATATATGTATTTAATAGTTTGCCTTTGTAAGGATGGGCTGTAAAGCTGCAGAAGGTTCTCACATTTTTTTAGCTCAGGTTTTTTTTCCCCACTTGCTTGTTTCTTCTGTAGTTGCTTAACAGACATTTAATCATCCATGTTTGGATGTTTATCCACCTGGTACAGTTTTGACATTACCTGGCTCATAAAATCCAGAAGTAATCTAATCACTGTACAGAGGTACACCTTTATGTTATGATACTCTTTTTTTATACCCCCTCTTCTAATAGACATACTTGAATTAGCACTGCTTTTTAAGTCTCCCAGAATATGAATTTCATGCTTATTTGTAAATTGGGAAAGCTGCCAAAGCCCATTTTTCTGCCAATGAAAGCACAGTATAATGGCAAAGAACAGAATGGGCAGAAAAAGGAGCTGAAATAAAGGTCTATTTTGTTGTAGACTTGAATGAATTTTCTTCCATTTTCTAGACTATAAAGCAATTTTTTGGCCTAATTTTACTTTACACCTTGTGTGAACAATCTTCCCTGACATGTGATGTAATTGAAATTCCAATGGCATGAGAGAAGACTTGCTGGTCTTCGGGTAAGTGACTTGACAAGAACTTCTCACAGGTTTTCTCACTCTGTATCAGTGTTGATCTCGGCTAAATTTTATTTATCTGCTATGAAGAAGTCCCGGTACAGATTTTCATCCTATCTTTAGCTTTCTCAAGTATTGAAATGGTATATCCCTTTATACTTAATGCAGAAAGAAGACGATTGAACCTTCTCTACAAGCCAGCATACCAGAATGCTCTGAACTCCACCTCCTGGAGGCAATGTCTGAAGAAAGAGAGCATGAAATTAGTTACCTAAGTTAAATGCCTGAAGCTAACAACCCCATAATACCACTAATTTCAGTAAGAGCTGAGAGTATTAATTAGTTTTTAAGAAGCATTCAGGTCTTTGAAGGCTTTGTTATTGAATAAGGGCAAGATAACCAGGCAGCTACCCCACAGTAAACAAGACTTACTTGCAGAACACTTGCACTCTAGAGGTGCTTTCTTTTCTCAGTGACAAGTACAGCATATTCACAACAACAGCCAGAACTAGGTTTACTGGAAAGACAAATGCAATTGAGTATGAACTCTGCAGTCACTGCCAAGCCACAGCGCCGTTATAGGCCAAGGTCAGTGAGGGCATTACCCTCCTGTTTGCTGCTAAATCTCTTCTCCCTTCTCTAATACACGGTAGCTGTAAGAACACAGATTTTGAAAGGATCTTATAGTCTGGTAAATGTTAAACAAGCTACAGATCACATTGTTTAAAACTGCTTTGAAAGACTACCATAAATATTATAGTAGCTATAAGCATATAAAGACTCTTTATTCTTACTGTTAAGAAATATATTTTCTTAACAGAGAGAGGAATGGGGATAAAAAGAAATTATATCAAATGCTGTTGCTATTATAAAGCTAAGCCTTGCAGTCTGTCCAAAAGGGTAGCAGGGAGTATAGGGAAATGAAAACAGCATTTTACAACTGTAGAGAACCTTAAATGAGAATCATTCTGGCAAGCAAAGTATTTTAAGGAGTAACTTTTGTCTAGAAGTGATTTTGCTTTGCCATTGGAGACTTTCAAAATATCCTTTTAGGCTCTTGTCTTTTGGTCGCGGGAGCTGTGATCTGCAGCTGAGCTGCAGCCAGGGCCAAGTGCTGATGGCACTTGCAGGACAGCAGAGAGGGTGCCTTTGGGCTTTAGGCACCAAGACCTCTGTGCACAGGTGCTCTCACTTTTCAGTCACTGCATATGCATTCTGGAAAGACTGTAAGAAATTAGTTGAAAGCATTTCTGAAAAGTAGCTGTGTTTTCTGTTGTCCAGTGAAGAAATCAGGGTACCTTTCAGTGGGCCTGTTATCAGCAGGGTGGGTGGATTAGTCACTGATAAAGAGTTTAAGGGTCATAACACAAATGATCCTACCTAATGACTCTGCTGTCTTAGGGTTGATCAACCATTACCTGTTAATTTTGCTTCCATATTTGGTGAGTGTTCAACCTCCTAGAAGTGTATAAGTAAGCACTGTTTCTGTGTAGATGAACAGAGAGCTACCAGCTTCACTT
>VZSV01000072.1:2600052-2617950 GCA_013398735.1 Nothocercus julius
TAACTGGTGTATAAAAGATTGTCATTCATACGAGCTGGGCCTGTTCAGCCTGGAGAAGAGAAGGTTGAGAGGAGACCTGATCAGTGTCTCTCAGTACCTCAAGGGAGGCAGTGAGGAGGATGGGGCCGGCATCTTCCCAGTGGTGGCCACCGATAGGACTAGAGGAAACGGCCACAAACTGAAGCACCAAAAGTTTCACAGGAACTTAAGGAAAAGTTTCTTGCCAGTGAGGGTGACAGAGCCCTGGAACAGGCTGCCCAGGGAGGTTGTGGAGTCTCCTTCCCTGGAGATCTTCCAAGCCCGCTTGGACGCAGTCCTGAGCCACATGCTGTAGGTGACCCTGCGTGTGCAGGGGGTTGGACTAGATGATCTCTAGAGGTCCCTTCCAACCTTAAGCATTCTATGATTCTATGATACAAGAAGGCTACAGTTCATATTCTCTGTAATTTTTCTGTGCTTTTCTCATGATGATAGGACTTCTTTTTTTTTCATGAAATTTAAATGCACTGGCTTAGATGAGTTCCATTTGTCTTTAAATGCCATGAAGCATATGCTGAGAAAATTATATCAGACACAGATTTATTTAATTTAACTTAATATTTGCAGAATATGTAATGTAACTACTAACATTTCCATTAAGACATAATAGTAGCAGATACGCAGTAGGCCATATCCGATCCATCATATCATTAGGCAATGCATCTGCCTAGTAGCTCCTCTTAAATAAGCATCATTTATACTCACATCTTATTTCTGCTGTAGAACTAACAAGTACAAAATTGTCATGTTCAGGGGTTTTAGAAACAAAATCCTCTCCGGTTCAGATCTGCTACCTTTGTGGAGCTTTACCACCTTGTGGAAAACAGTGAGCAGCCGGTGTGAACTCTTGCCTGCAGAATGGAAATATCGGGCTGATCAACATTTCCGCATTGCTAGCAAGATAATCCTTCATTTGAGCTGCTTATCTGAAATCTGTCTCATGAATCTGATGGGAAGATTTACCCTAAGTAGTTAATTACGGTGTGGCTAAACTTCCTCCTCTCTCCCCTTATTCCTTCACTTTTAGAAAAACCATGCAGCTATGAAGAATTCAGACTTCAATTAAAAACAAATGAAAACACTATCTTCTTTATGCAGTTCAGTGCTGATTACAGCACCTGAAATTATCATTATTCTTTGGTCCTGATCTTATTCTCTTCCCCAGGTGCTCACTGTTGGTGGCCTCTGTCAAAGGGAGGACAGTGGGCTCCGTGGGTTTCTAGCCTGAGCTAACCTGTCTAACATGTCTAACTAAGTTGGATTCCTTTGTTAGTTGTCTGCTGTTTTTTAGGGGTTGAGTTGGTCTTAGGGCTGGAGAATTCTACTGAGCACAAAGCTAAGCCTCATCTCATGTCCTGGGGTGAACTTGGCTCTGAGGGAAGCACAAAGAGAGACTGAAGACATTACACTGGGATCTTCCTGCCAGACTAAACTCCCACATGTCCTAGAAATAATTTATACTTCTCTCCTCTAACAAAACCATGGCTGCTATTCAAAGTTAAAGGAATCAGTTTTCTACAGTAATTTGTATCTAACTTGAGACTCTGGGGAAAGTTTTAGCACAATTCAAAGTTTCACATTTGATCCCTTATGTGGTGGTGATAAATGTAAATATATGTATCTAAACATAAAGAAACAGTGCTGTGATAACAAGGAAAATAGTTCTGGGCTCAGTTATCATGGACATAAAGCTTTTTTTGTCTGTGAAGAAATGTTTCCCTGATTACCCGTGTTTTTAATCCAACCTGTAGATCCTTTTTAGGTTTTGTTTGCATTCTACCTTTTCCCTCAGAACAAATTAGGAGAGTGAAATTAGTATATTTCTACTGTACAGCTACTGAACGACCATTCAGTTCCACTGCAATAGGTCTGGTTTAGAGTGGGATTTTTTTTGATTTTTTCCTAGTATAGCTTATTAAAAGGTACATCAGAAATCTGATGGAAAAAAAATGTATTAAAGTAATAAAAGCATTTTATTTGCTTAGTTTTTGTTTGTTTTTGATAGAGCCAAAGTGTTCATAAGGTTTATCTTCACTTAAATAGTCACAAGAGTTTCCATTCTTTTATGGAGGTGCTAAATAGCTCTAGACTTGGCACGTTTCTGGTCTGGCCTTTCTCTTAGGCACAGCTTTCCTAGAAAGCTCTCTTGCTATGAAGCAATATGGGTTGCTCTGTGCAACACAATCCCTGGAGGAAAAGGAGAAACAGGTACTTGGTGGTCACCTTTCATGCCTGAAATAATCTCAGAAAGAGAAATGGCTCATGTCCAATCTTCCATTTTATTAATTTCTAAAAGGGCCTGAAGTCTTCTCTTCAGAAGGTTTATGAACGTTTTGGGAGAGTAGGAAGAGTTTGTTTCAAATTGCCCTTCATTACCTTTACAGTAATAGCTCAATTTGGAAGAATCTTCACAAGCTCCCACTAAATCCTACGGAAGTTTTGGATTCTACTATTTCAAGGGCAGAGTCATTAAGTAAGGGTTTTGTTGTTGTTATTGTTTTTATGAAGACCTCTGCTTAGGCATTTTCATGGTTTTCCTGTCCACTCCCCCTAATTCATTAGCACAGGTGTTAATTTGATACCTCTAATTCACATCTTCCTGGTTCTCCTAAAAGTTTTGGGATGCTTTCTTTATGCACTATAGAGTTTTCTCAAATTAAAGTGTTGCATCTGCCAAATTTCTCCAACCTAACATTCTTGACAAGATCAAGTGTTGCCAGAGCTGCGCATAAGCTGTGGCCTAAGCTGTCATTTTCTTTTCCCTGTCCCCTCTCTGTAGATTTTGACAGCATTTTCTTGCGTGGCATTTAGAATAGCTGTTTTTTGTGGGACAGATTAGGTCCTGGCAATTCACATCACCATGTACAAAGGCACCAAGTAGTGAACTATGATGGATTTGGTATGAAACACAGCAATTTTTTTCCATGAGGCAGCAGGATCCTCCTTCTGTGTTCAGGACTTGGTGCCCTCTCAACTTTTGGAAACCTGTTCAGGACCCTGCTTGGGATCAAACCTTTTTTTGTTTGTTTTAAACTTCTTTTATTGGTCTTCAGTACACAAGGTTGGGTTTTACTCTTAAAATTTCATAGCAGTTTTGTAACTTGAGCAACACGTACTGCGAGCAAACCGTGAGGAAAGAAAATGACTTTTCTCCCCCTTTTTTGTACTAATAGGTTGTTATTTCCTGAGGCTATCTACTTAACTGCAGCTGCTGTCTGTGCCTGGAAATATTAGAAGAAATGACATTATGGCTGAGTACCCCAGCTTAATCTGGGGTTTCGATTTCTCCTGTATTTGCCATGAGGCCCTTTGGGGTTACGCTCCCAAGATTGAGCAGGTTCTTAAAGCATGTTCAGTGACTGCTTTGTTTTCCCAGGACTGTTTTTCATGGTTGGTGGCAGGAAAGTTTCTTGCCACTCCCTTACCTGAGGTTTATGTAATGGACGGATGGTACGCGGTGCTCCCTTAGAACTTGTTCCAGCTTGGCAGCACTCAGCTCTTCTCAAGTCACTGCAACGTGGGCCGGGATTTTCCATGACTTTGGATGTAGGTAGACAATTTCTTGCTATGAGAGCATTTTGAAAAGCGTCCCCAAAAAGAGCTGGGCTCCTGAAGAGGGGCTGAGCGGACACAGCTGCTCATGCAAACTCTGAGGTTAGAGACAGGAGCTTTCTGCTCCACGTGCTGCGCTTCACTGGATCAGATACTTGCTCTAAGTGCGTGGTCTGGATACCTCTGCCCGCCAGGGTCAGTTTGAATCTGATTTCACAAGTGTTTTAACATATGCTGTTGCCATTTATGCAAGGCATGTGTATTTTCTCATGGTTGCTGATTCACTTTCCCACAAACAAGACTTAAGTGTATCCACCATATCCCAGTGAGTCATCAAAATAAGTCCTTCAGAGAGAAATGGCCATTCCAGATGTAATTCCACTTGAGAGAGAACTCTACTGGTGTAGAAGCCTCTAGAAATTGAGCAGATCAACCCCAGGTGCCACTTATAACCAGCCAAACACTCTGCAAATTGCATTTTTTTTTAATATATAAATGTGGCTGTAAATCTAGAATAAGAAAAAAATAAAATAAAATAAAATAAAATAAAATAAAATAAAATAAAATAAAATAAAATAAAATAAAATAAAATAAGCTGCTCCCTACCAGCTGGGTGGTTTGGACTGTGAGGAGCGTTTGTCCCTCTAAAGTTATAGCCATAGGACCTAGCAGGACTGCTTGCTGGCAGGAAGATTACTTCTGTTTCTTCTTTCCCTCAGTGAAAAACTTCTTTTTTTCCTCTGGGGGTTTATGATTCACTTCCTCTTCTCCAAAAAGACAAAGAAAACCCAGCTCAGTCTTCGCTATCACTGCACACTCCCTGGGAGAGGCTGGCAATTGTGGGTGTTCACTCTCTTCAATTCTCTACGGAGAACTTCTTCCTCTTCTTCCATAGGAAGAATGGAAAACCCTCTCCCATGAAGCTTTTGACAGGAAGCTTGCTTTAAAAATAGTACACTTGCTTTCTTGTGGCACTAGAAATGATCAAAAAACTGCTCTATTTCCCTGGCCTTTTTTTTTTTTTTTCTGCTAACTTGCCTTTGCCATTTGTATCCTGTTACCTTTCATTTTGAGAATGTAAATATAACAGATAGGAAAAAATATCCGTGTCTTTTTTGCTCTACTTCTTTCTCACTAGCATAATAATGCAATGTTTGTAACACAGAGACTTCAGGGCACTTCTGCTGCCAAACAAACAAAAAAAAAAAAGTTTATTCTTTAATGTTTGTATTGCTATATTTTGTGTGGGAAACTTTTTTCCAAACCTACCCTTTGATCCTAAATTACCAGAAGTGTCCTTACAAATTGCTAACAGCCCCAAATAGCATGCAAAAAGGTTGCACAACATACACATTCCTGAGAATTAATGTTTAACAATAGAGTGCCATTACTGGGAAGATGCCTGTAAACAGTTCTTGTTTATATGACAACCCTTTGCATATCTCTGACAGTGAAGAGCAGACCTCAACAAAACTTAGACCCAAGTTGGGCAGACTGGCCTTACTGTTCCTTTGCTCTCCTAAAGAACAGCAAAGCAGACTGTCTGCAAAATGAGCTTGTGACCTTAAAAGATATTACAGGGCTTCTTTGTTTATCTCCTCTTTTATTTGCAGTTTGCTGGTAGGCATCTTAAATTACTGGCCTTCTGTCACATTTTATCTTGTGCCATCACATAAAAACAAACACGGACATTCAGCTGTGCAGTTGCACTCATGAAAATACATACAAATTTCAACAAGAGCTGGTGTACACACAGGGGTGGGTACTCTGTGCTTGCTATGGTTAGCTTGGGCTCGCTGATCAATAGCTACCACACATGAATTGAGCCCAGTGTGCCATTATTGCATCCAAAGATAAACTCCCCATTCACAGGAGTAAAAGAGACACTGTCTTCACAGGTCAACCGGATTTTTCTTTTTTTTTTCCTTTTAACTATTAGAAATAAAGCATTTGTTGTGGTTCTTCATGTTTTCCCACAGCTAAAATAGGATTTTGCTTGCCTATCTTTGGACCATCCACCAGTGGATCAGAACTGATGGGCTGTGACCTTCCGAAGTTAATGCGTTACATGACAATAACACATAACATTAAGCTGGTGAATGCTAGAATTAGTGTCAGCTCCAGAGAGTTTGGGGTCCAAGTGTCCTACCTGCTCTACTGCTTCGCAGGGCTCGGAGTTTGTTGTTGTTTCATGACTGCTTGAAGCTGTCACTGCTATTGAAAGTAGTAGCCACACACTTGCACACAGCCCCAAATCAGCTAACCTATCAATAAAACCCTTTTCCCCCTTCTCCCTTTTTATTTTATTTTTTTTTCTTTCTTCTAGCTTTAACCTGGATGGTTCCCAGGAAGAGCTCCCAGCCAGGCTGTAGCAGTGCCTGAGTTGAGTGTGGAGCAGCAGGGCTGTCCCTCCTGCCTCATTTCAAGCCACCTGGAGACAAATAATGTTGCTGTGTGCGTTCAGGGGAAGGGGGGAAAAAAAAGAAGGAACAGCATACTGGCAAGAGAAAAAGAGGGAATGCTATTGGTGGGGACAGACAGGCTGGCGAGACTACTTCTTTCATAAATTATGCCAGTTTAGATCAATTTGAAGTGGACTGTGAAACTGCATCCTAAATTAAGTTTCCTCCCATGTACCCAGTATTATTTGTAATTACTCAGAGCCAAGGAGTCTGTGACAGCCTGGGATAGTATTTAATTACCTTAATATGACATTGTCCTTTTTTCTTCCTAGATTTTCCTTGTTCACTTCCTTTTCCAACTAATGAGATAAGACTGCCCTGTGTTAGCATAGCCCAGACTAGCCTCTATCCTATAAACCAGCTGTATAAGACAACCTGTGGAAAAATAAATATGTGGCCATTTAATGAAAACCCTGCACCATTGTTCAGATATAACTTTTTCGCCAGGACTTGGCTGGCAGGAGTAAGAGCTGGGTTCAAATACAAGGGAGTCACTGCTAAAACAACAGCTTGGGGTCACACCTAGAAAGCAGGGAAAATTTTACTAACGCATCTTTTTCCCATTTGCAAACAGGAATCATATCGTTCATAAAATTTTTGCTTGTGTGTGTTTGTTTTTTAAGAGACAAACTCTAACCAGGTAGATAAACAGAGTAACGTTAACTGATTGTTATAGGTATTCTTTAATTATAATACAGCCTTTTTCTCTAAGAAAGCAATTCCTAGGTTAGACCTTTCCCCATCACCTGCAGTAAGTGAAAGCTGTTTGGCAGGGGGAGCAAACCCCAGTGTCAAGCAACTGCTGCGGTGGCTGCTCCTGGCCCCCAGCTGTTAACTGAGCTCGGCTGAGTGCAGAACTCAGAACAGCTCTTTGGGGAGGCACCGAAATTGTTTTTTTTTTCTGGCTCCTACACATGTACAAGCCTGTAAGGCAAAATCTTGTGACCTCCTTGCTCGCTAAGCACAACTGCTAGCTTGCACCAGCTGCTGGAACTTATTGCCTTAGCTTCGGATAGCCATTTACCCAGATACGTTTCACAAGGCTGCGAATAAATTACGAAACCATCAATAATATTAGCACTGCAAACTTTTCTCCAGTTTGCAACTCCCTATTTCTCAGCAATGCCTTGCAGGCATAGGAACAAAACATATTCCAAAAAAAATGTTTTGGGCATGGCTGTTGGTGTTCTCTGTTTGCTTCCCCCTTGCCCCAAAGAGCTTGTCCAAGGAGCTGTGGGCTACTGGGGCCTCAGAGGTGGGAGCAGAGATGGCAGAGGCTGCCCAGGGTTGGGCACTCAGTGGGGTGGTGCACTTTTGCAATAAGACCTTGGAGAAGTTGGGGATACTTTCTGTCTTCTTACCAGTTCTTCTCTTTCTCAACCATTAATCCTTCTGAGCCTTAATCCAATAGTTGATCCAAAGCGGCCTCACTGGCCGTCTTCTGGTTACACATTGTTACACGACCATTGAAAGCAAGTTAGCTGAGGTTCCCTTCCCTGTGTGTTCCACTGCCTGTTTTCTTTTTTTAAATAAATAGTGCAAAATCACAGGTTTTGTGCTGATAAAATTTAAACAAAGAATGAATTTGTTGGCTCAGCTGTTGGACTCCATTATTAGTTTATTTAGAACCCCCTCATCAGAAATATTTATTAGAGTTCAGAATTCTATGATTCAATTTATCATCTCAGATATCCTCAGTTTGCCAACAAATCTGATCGTGTATCCTGAGTGCATTAACAAAGATACCCACATCCTCATGGGCATTCAAGAGGCCACAGGCACTTGGAACTTCCAAGTCAACATGCAAAAATGGAGTCTAGCATAATAAAATAATATATAAGTATAGATATTTTACAGTATTAGATATTTGTAAAGCAGTGCAGTAACAAATGTAATGTCAAGACCTGTATTTAGACAACAGTCTGGAAAAGGAATCGCAGGATATAAATGAACCATATTGTGAAATTTTCTAAGGAACCACCTCAAAACTGAAGCCCATGAGGAAGGCAACTAAATTTGAGATGACATTCTTGTGAATATCATATACTTTTTTTTAAAAAAAAAGAAAAAAATGCTAAAAATGTTAAAAATGCTACCTTTGAAGTTCCATAAATTGTCTGGTTATTCTACTATGTTGTGACATTAAAATTTTACAGAATGGGATGATTAAACATGAGCAAAGATGACTGTATATTGGGGGCCTACTTGTGGTTTAAGGTACTTTCTGAGCTTGGTAATGACTCAGCTAGGCTTGGTTAAGTCCTTAAAGAAAGGCTTCGTCTGCAGTTAGCTAAGTAGCTGTGGGGGAGGGCGCTGAAACCTACAGTTTGGGAAACTGTTGTTTTTCCCGCTGGGCATGCTATTGTGTCCTGTCATATAGAAGACAAAAAGCATGTAGAGGCACACTGCTTCTGTGGAGAGACAGCCTTTGGCAGCTCTAATGGAAGGGGCGAGCAAAACACTCTCCATATCCCAGACCATCCCGTTTGCCTCAAAATTTTGCAGCACTTCAACCTGGAAAAGGCTGTTTTTACGCTGGGGAAAGGATCAGAGAGGCTCGCCGGATCAGGGTGTGACCCTGCGGAGAAGCTGTTACTCTGCATTCCTCACGCGGCACAGGCTGCTGTAGGTCTCCTCTTACGACAACCTACCACAGAAGTCGAGCTCCACCTTGGACCGTCCTGCACAAGAAGCAAATTGGGTGGCTGGATTATGGCAATACATACAAATAGATACAGATGGGAGCTGACTGCATGAAGGCAAGGCCACCTGATGTGTGTGAATGCTACGACCCTTTTAGCTGCTACTACATAACACCCCATTTCTGGGGTGCAAATGCTTCCCAAATCACAACCGGGTTTTCATGCAAACCCATATTCCCTGTCTCACAGGTGATGCATCCTCAGTCTCTCTAAAGGAGATAATCTGTGTGCGCAGGTAATGTGGATAAGCAGATGACTGATCGCATGGAGCAGTGAGACATCTTCACAGAAGCCATGACCACAAGGCACTGCTGTGCTAGATACTTGGTTGCCACACCTAAGTGGACGTATATGGGGTCTTACTGGAGCCCACTGTTACTTCCTTCATAAATATGGGACCAGTGGTATGTCATACGGGATTGGTCGAAATGTCACCCCGTTTATCATTTTCCCTTGGAAAAATGTAGGAAAGCTCTAGCCTGTAGATCTCAGTTGATTAGAACAGTTGAAAAAGATATTGTTTTGAACTATAGTTTTCAAAGGTTTATATATGCATTTTAGTTCAATAGTGTTCATTGATGTCAGTGTGACTTTGGGGGATTAAAATGGCAATTATGGCTGTGAGAGCACTTCCATTGTTATTATAGGTTTTAATTTAATGCATTTTGGAGGGTTTACACTTTTACTTGTCATCTATTAAAAGAAGAAACATTTACATAGAGATCTGTGGGCTTTTTTAACAGTTCACCAAGTTACAGATAAATATAAATATTAAACAAACTAGAGATTCTTTAAATCTCTATAGGTACATATATCTCTGCTAAAAACATTGTAGTGCACGTTCTACGCCCACAGTGGCTACTAAGGCATTTTTAGCGATAACTGCATTGTGCGAAAAGCTCAGTCTCTGCTGGACTCTCGTTTTTCGCTCTGTCATCCCTCTCCATTGAAAGAGGAGACGGTGAAGAAAAGGTGGCTTTGGCTCACTGCTTCCTCGCCTGGAAAGCAGAGTTGTGCCAACACACTGGGCAACAAGCACAGTGCCCGGCGTGAGCTGCTGCAGCCACGAGGGCCCTGGAGAAGCAAGAGCAACTCTCGCACCATGGTTTGCTTTCTGGGCTGTCCCAGCAGCAACGCTGTGGTCCCAAGCCTCGGAGCAAATCTGCAGGCGAACTCTGTAAGCTGGTTATTCTGGTCAGCAGCCCTGAACAGTGGGAAACTGGTGTTCTGTATTTACAAATGAGGGTTGTCCCGTATGTATTTTTCCGAAGTAAGTTATAGTAGCTGCTTTGTATCGTAAATGCAGGGAACCGGAGGTAATCTTCATGCTGTGCATTCCCTGGATAACTGCAGATGACTCACCCACAGAAAGGGAGTGTTGTTTCTTTCTAATTATGTCATAACTTATACCCGCCCCTCGCCTAACCTAAATGCATAGGGAGAACTTACAACCTCACAGAGGACAGGGAAATAAAGCAGATCCAAAGGTTAATCACACATCTTATGTAAGGTAGGGGCATTAAAGCATGTTAGAGACTCCTTTTTCCTTGATGTTGCTATAGTCAACAGTCGATTTCTCTGAAAGCCAACATAGTTACAGAGAATTCTTGGGTGCACCAATATGAGTAAGTAAGATACAGTAAGAGATGATCAGCATCACATTCAGAAGGAAGAGAGGAGCAAATCATAGAAAAACATTCTGTAAAAAGCTGAGGCAGTACTGGCCATGTTTGCCAGTGATGTGAAAAATTGGGCAAAACCGTATGGAGCAAGTGGAAAACCTCTCACCAATATCATTAGACTTTGGATCAGGCCAGTCATGTTCTCCTGATGATCCATATTTCCCCCATCCCTCTTTGCTCACCAATTTATCTCTTCCTGCATCCTGGTTGATTCAAGAAGAGTTTTTCTTGTTTCTAATTACATATCACTTGCAGGAGCGGGGTGAGGAAGGTGACCACAGCCATTTCTGAAGAGAAGAGTGTTACCCTGCCTTGTTCTTGAGTGACCACCTCTCCCCAGTAACTGTGGGGAAGCAACTGTGTACCTTGTCTCAGACCAAGCTCTCCTGGTTTGGCACAACTGGACATCTCTGCAAGACCTTCATTCCTCTTTCTTCACCCTACCCAGCTACCTGATACCCCCTGGAAAGATAAGCAGCAAGATTGATCCCAAGGTACGTTAGCAAAAAAAGTTAAAAAGTATTTTGTCACCTATTTGATGTCAATCTGTAAAGCCTCAGAAATTTATTAAAGGTGATCTTAACTTAAAAGAGTTAAGACATCTCTTCTACAAAGATCCAGGTTAGGTCCCAGAAGGGAGGATGGTGGGTAAGTAACTCTCTGCAATTGTGGCAGAGGTTATAAAGAAATTGTTGCACGTCATGACAACCCAAATATGCCCAGTGGGAATTCCTTTAGGTAAGTTTTTTCTTTATTTATCTCCTCACTTTTGTAACCTGATTTAGATATAAAGCTTTATGCAGTTCTGTTGTCAGACTTTACCTGACTTCCCTGGACACTTTTGTGGTCACAGGAGCCACTGAAGCTCTGTCCTAAAGGGCTCTCTTTCTCATATAACTCAGTGATTACAGCAGTTTCATGTAGTCTCTATTTGGGATGGGAACACATGATAGGTATGCCTTTTGGAGAACATTTAGGAGTTTAAAAGCACACAGTTATTCATGTCCAAGAATGGAAAATTCTAGAGATAAAGTGCTGAAAAATACTATTTATATTAATGAATCAGAGAACATAACTGTAATATTGGTGAGTTTTCACAAGAATGTAAACCTTTGAGTGCTTTAAGGTGTTACTCAGGCCACTGTGAACAAACGAACTGAATAGAAATAGCAGCACCAAGCATACTGCTCTTCTTTTTCTTTTTCTTTTTCTTTTTCTTTTTCATTAAACATGTATGTATATGCTTGTATTTGATAAAAATACAGGGATAAATGTTGTTTTCATTTATGTTGCTGTAAATCAGGTTTAACTACCTTACATACGGTCCATCAGATGTGATACAAGTGTGAAAAGAGAGTAGTGTTGTGACCATTAAAAATCTCCAAAATCTAGTTTGTTTTTTATCCATCTTGAAATTTTAAAATTAAATCTTGGGATACTATTGAAACTTTCTAAATGTCAGTTAAAAGCTATACAGAAACTTCTAATTAAAAGTGGGAGAAATTTTAACCCCGACTGGGAGCTATGAAATAGTTTTGGACTTTTAAAATAAAGTTTATCTCATACGGTGCTACACATTTAGAGATGGCTGTAAGTGGATATAATTCTTCTGATTATAGCTTGACCAGATTATACATAGGAAAATAGAAATAGCAATCTGGAAATAGAAACTCTGGTATTAAGTATTCAGTAGCTCACTTTAGAATTGTTTTTTAAAGGCAATCAGTCATTGCAAAGACTAACTTATTTCATAAGGGATTTTCCTCACGCCGAAGCTTAGCTTTTATTTAAAAGCCAGTGTCAGAAGAAGGCATTCCTCCCTGCTGTTATTTACAACATGAACGGTTCTTGCGCAAAGGAAAGCTATTTTACAGTATAAGGGAGGGGTCCAGAGTAGTTTACACAGAGAAGCTCCATTTTCTTGCGCACGTAATGCATGCTGTATAGGGAAAAATGGGGAATATGCCATGTCAATAGCTTATATAGAGATTTCTATTTTCTCACTTAGAATTAGCCAGTACATGGAACATCCCTTCTGCCCTCATGTCACTCCCGCCCTGCTTTACAAAAGCACAGTCTCTCTGTAACTGAATCACTGGAAAAGTGTCATGCCAAAGTGTTATGCTATGACCTCACACACATCTAAATTAACTATTTTCAGAAAAATGAGCTTCTGTGCAAATAACTTTCCATCCAAGCTCTTTTTTTTCCCCATTCTGCTAGCTCTATTGTGCTGCATGGTCCTGAAGATGTACTTTCTTTCCAGGAAATTGGGATTTTCTGGCAAAACACACTCTCGGTAGAGAAAAGAGTAGTGTTAGGGGTAGTTTGAGCAGTGCTGGCATTTGAGAGGCAGTGAGTCTCCTCTCTGAAATGTTGCTTTGGCAATGGCATGCTCTCTTGGGCTTGATGAACAAGGAGCAAAACCCTTGCAGTGAGGAATGGCGGTAAGCAGGTCACCCTGACCAACGATCTTGAGAGGGATTACGCAGTTCAGTATCACAGAGCTGCTTTTACATAGATTAGCTCCTGTTTTGGTTCAAGTTTATTTTGCAGGCTTGTAAAGATGGTCCTAATGCCTTTTTTTTTTTTTTTTTCAGNNNNTGGATAATTTTATTACCTTCTCTTACATGATTTATACAATAACTCAAAAGACAAGTGTGAGTCATGCAATGCTTATTCCCAGTTTGGGCAGAATCTTACAGTAGCATTTTCCCTCACAAGGCTCGAAATGACCACGCCTAAGAATATGAGATCTGACCCTTTCAGTGAGACCAGTCATCTATCTAGTTAATTATCCTTTCACTGGTGGTTTTTTAAATGCTGACTGAGGCTGGTGTTGCAATTCCTGGGGAAAAAAAATCACATGGTAGAGAATGGTGGCTATGAAAGGCTATTCGTCCAACATACATTGATTGAAATGTTAGAGAAGAGCAACCACATGTAAATCTCTAGGGGAAATAAACAAAAAATGGTAGAATAAGCATTTAATCAGCATTCAGCTTTTAAAACAAAGTCTGCACTTCTTAAATTCAGGACTATGTCAGCACATTGTAGAGATGTACCAGCTTCAGTGTGTTACACTGATGTCTATTGTGTCCACTTTTAACTGCATATAACCCGCTTCTAATTTCCTGACACCCAAGTTCACAGAAACTCCTTTTATTTAGTTCAACTATTTTCCTTTCTCCCTGTATATGTATCACATTCCATACGCTGCATGTGTGGCCCAAAATACTCTCTAAGACAAGAAGACCCTGCTTCTCTGTAATGATTTCACTCACCCAAAGTGACAGTGCTAGATATGTCCTGCAGGTCTCGAGCACTTGTGCTTGGCCATCTCTGAATCAAATGACTTCTGCTCGGCAGCGACGCACAGTCACTCTCTCCCCAGCACCTCTCTCCAGCCAGCCCACACTGAGCTCAGGAGGCAGAAGCAGAGGTTCCCTCAACAGCTGTTTCCAAGCAAGAGCTGGGAAAGGTTCTCCAGCTTGTTGCATCAAGCAAGCAGTTAAGCACAGCAGTTAGGCACTGTTCCTTCTTCCAGGAGTTTAATATCCTCCAGACTCTTGGCCGAATTCGGTAAGTTTCAGGAGATAAAAGAAGATGGTTTTCTGAAAGGATCAGATTGTGTCTCTGGACAGAATAAGTCTGGAAATAACTACAGACAAAGGGCAAACTTCAGTATACCTATGTACACAGTAGGTGATTACCTGGTAGCTCAGAAGTAATACCAATGATCCCAGCTGTTGCTACCTAATATATAATATAAAACCTATGTCCATATCCCCTGTACTCATTCAGATAACTTCTTTGACATGCAGTCATGTGATTATTACCTTTATTTGTTCTTCCTCTCTTTCTTTGGAAACCCAATTACATCACAGACTTGTTAAATTAAATCTCTAAAACCACAGAGAGATAGAAGTTTGCCGCTCTTTAGATTCTCAGAGCAGGAACTATTTTTTTTTGTTGTTCTCTCCAAAGTGTTGTGCACTTTGGTACTGAGTCATAAATGAGGCTCCTAGACAAAGTGCTAGAGGAGTAGGAGAAACAAAAGATGTCCCTGACACTTGTCAGTGATTTGCTGTGCAACTGTGGACAGAGCCAAGGACAATTTGCATAGCCCAGTTCCCCCTTGAGTGCCCCTAGGCATTAAATAACTGTCTTTCTAAAGCAAATTCAGCCTCTTGTTTTTGATACTGTTACACTAGCATCATGGGGACTTGCGATGACTTATTATTTGTTCAAAAAGATTTCTATCAGTTTTGTTTTTTGACAGGCTTCTCCAAAACTGATACAACTTGCTCTTGGCTATTTTAAGTTCCTTATAAAACAAATAGGACCTATAGGGTTAAATCCCTAAAGAACTTGTTGAAGAAAGGTGGGAGGTTCTGGGACTCAGGGGTCTAACAAGCCCAGAAAATTGGTTTTTCCTTCCATTTTTTTTTCCTGTGGATAGGAAAATTGAAGAATTTCACAAGCTTGAGGCTACACAGGTCCAACTGTGTTATGTGGCCAGGAATTTTGCAGTAGTACAGCAAATCAACTCTCTTACGTAAGGCTTAAACGGCAACTTCCAGATTGCTTCCCAGAGTGGAAAAAGAGGCTTATGTGGCAAAAATGTATATTTACTCTTAAGTAAAATGTTACTACTGTAATAGTAGTTAACTACTGTTTAAATAAATACTGTTAATGAGAGGGACCTCATTAAGTGACTTCTATTCACAGTATATTCCTATTAAAAATTCAGGTTTCTTGTATTTTTTGCCCTGCTCTTTAAACTGAACAATGGCTTCAAATTCTAGGATGCTCCTCAAGCAGCTCAGTTGTAGTAAAAGATATAATCTGCGCTAGATTAGAGAAAAGTCTTGGATTACTGGAGTATATTAGCTAATACTGACCTAATTTTACCTTCTTTTTGCTACATGAGAAAAGAAAAAGTCTTTGGTATTAGACTTGTTTTAACAAGTTCACTTTACATGTTCACTTAAGTTTATACAGTAAACTTCTTGAAACATGGCAAGATAGTTTTATCAAAAAAAATGTAGACTCAAAGGTTTGATTCAGTAAATTAATTTAGCAGTTAAGGTCAAGAAAAATCAGAATAATGTTTTGAAGAGTGGATAAAATCAGAAACATGAAACTGCATTGCTGATTAATACAGTATTCTTTTTCTCAGGTGTTTAATAGCAACGGTAAAGTATTTCATAGCGAAGATGAGATATTTCATAGGTATTTCATAGCAAAAAATTTATCAGTGAAATGCCTTAATATTCTTAGAATATGTATTTGGGAGGTTGGCTAAATGGAGAGGTTCTATCATGAAGCTATATGGACTGGAAAGTATTAAGAAATCAATCCTAAGTGGCACTGCACACATTCAGTATCTCAGACATTTTATGAGACCTGCAAATACTTGTGCAGCCCCTCTCAGGGCTAGTTCCTGATGCCTGAAAAGCTAACACAGCTTCCATTTGTGGAAATTGCAGTGCACACTAGAAATCTTCAGAACTGGGCCTGCTGCCAGGAATCTTGCAAAAGGCCAATGTCCATGCCCTGCTGCAACTAGTGGCTCTAGCTATTGTGCTTGGACCTTCAGCTAGCTAAATAAGATGCAGAAAATGTTAACACAGTCCTACTAACATGAGCTGATGTGAGATGGTGAAGCCAGTAGGCGAGGGGTAGAAAACCTGGGACATCAGCAGAGCCACCGATGTGCAGGGAAGGCTGCAAGGTGTTTGCACCAAGACATAAGGGCGGCAGAGTCAGCAGCAGTGAGAGGAGGCTACAGAACAGCGCAAGGCACTGACGGGAGAAGATGGACATGGGTGGGACAGAGGCCAAGCACACCTTTGGAAGGAGGAATTAAGGCCATACAGGCACATCATCACGTAGCAGAAATCTCAGTTGAGACCGGGGAAGCTGTTGGGGGCTTTAAATGGAACAGCACAGCTCTTTGGATGTAGTCATAGAATGGCCTGCGGCTCCCATATGCATTTTGTGAAGCCTTAGAATATATTCCAGAGTAGGAAAGCGTGTGTTTGGGTTTAGGAGGAGAAAAGGTAGATGAATAAGTAAATGATGAATAGAGCTATGAAATCCAGTTACAATTTAATAGTGATTCACTATTGGTGCTATTTTAAGTGACAGTATGCATACCCTGAACCCACTCCACTTGCAAAAATACATGGGTAAACTAGCCTGTGCCTTTTCCGTAACGCGGCAAATTAAGAACAGGCAAGTGGTTCGTTACTGTGGCTCACATGACTCGGTAGGTGTCGAACCACGGTGACTGAACTAATGGGTATCGGACACTTTTACCAGTTTTACCAGGGAAATTAGAGGTCTGTGAATTTCTATTTTTGTTCTTCTAAGCAAGGCTAAGGGAATCAGTTGCCTCTCTTACCCTTAGGCCCTCTGTGTTGACTTGGCAGGTACAGAGAAGGGAACAGAAAACAACTTCCCACTGGGAAGCACAGCTGGAATAAAGCGGAGAGACCTAAAGTAATCAAAGTGATGTTAGGAAGAAATTAAGGATGACTATATTACAATAAATCTGTTTGTTACACATTGAGATAGATGCACAAAACCAGATATTGTGATCATAATGCAAAATCCTTGGGACAAGATTTATTGAACCTTCTATTCACACAGTACAGAAAAGATGAATGTTTCTTTCCTTTCCATTATTGGCACATTAATCCAATGTCTAAATGTTTCCAAGAATTTGCGATCCGCCTGGCATGGCACTTTCTCACAAATAGCAAAGCCATCGTTTCCATGCAGCTGCTAACATAGATTTACCAAACCGAGGAGGAACTTTCCCCTCACTTTTCGGAGACAGAGGAGCTGCTTGTGCTCCTGCTGGACACTCCGCACTGCTGGGTGGGTGGAGGGGCTCCAACTGCAGACCTGGCTGAAGGAAGAGAAGGGCTTGGGGAAGAGGGCGATCACCAACAGAGCGGCCTGTGCGACTGCGGCCGGTGCAGCCACGGCAAGAGGTGAGTCGGGGATCGCTCCCCTGCACTGCTTGCAGTCACTCCCTGCGCCGACCCGTCAGTCCACGCACACAACTGGCCCCCGCCTCGCACGGCCCAGCCGGCCGCCCCGTCCTGGGAGGCCCGCAGGAGGGAGGCTCGGGCGGCGGGCCCGGCTCTCCTCGCAGAGCCGTGCGGCGGGCGCTCTCCGGCACACGGCAGCGAGCTGCGCGGCGGCGGAACCGCGTGCTGGGGCGGCCAAGCGCCCCCGCCGCTGCCCCGCTCTCCTGCCTCGCAGCGGGCTGGCAGCCCTGCGAGCCAGGGGGACGCGAGCGCTACGTCGCCGGCTGCGGGGCTAAAGTCCCTGCCGGGAGGCCCCGGCTTCGGTGGGATCGCCGCTCTCCCGCCTGCAGCCGCCTCGCTGGTTTCATACGCGCGACGAGCTGCGAAAGGCAAAGGCGGCACAGGGCGCGCAGCCGGC
>VZSV01000072.1:2618376-2691268 GCA_013398735.1 Nothocercus julius
CCCCCGTCCTTTTCCTTCGCGCCGACCTTCGCCCCGCTGGCGCAGCGGGCGCCCGTGCGGAGAGGGGCCGCCCATGGAGACGCTGTTGCAGCCGGGGGCTGGCAAGCCCCCCAGCGGGTAAGAAGCCCCTGCGCTGCCCTCCGCGGGGCCGCGGTTGCGCTGGGGCTGCTTTGGGGTGGTTTCGGGGTTGCTTCGCCCGCTCGGCGCTTTGGAGGGAGCGCTGCTCGAGGGAGCGCTGCCGCCCGCGGGCGGGTGCGCGTCGGCGCTCAAGAGCGGCGCTTGGAAAAGCGCGCTATGTGTGTTGTTTGTTTATTTATTTGCGCCTTTTATTTTATTTGGGTGTTTTTTTTTTGCTTGTTTGTTTTCTTTTTTTTTTTTTCTTGTAAGCTCTGCCTTGGTCGGGTGCCCCCCGACCCCTGCGCAGAGCCTCGGGCTTCTCCTCCGTGCGCGCAGTAATAGGTGGCTGCCGGGCGCCCTGCAAAGGTTGATCCAGCCCTTAGTTCTTTACCCCCATTGCCCTGCAGTGGTAGAGGAGAAGGGCAAAAAAGAAAAGCACTTAAAGACGGCATTCTCACGTTGAAAATGCCTTTTTTCTTCTTCTTTTGATTCTTCTGGTTGTTCTTCTGCGTGCTCGTGGTGTTGGTGGTGGGCATGCATTCTGGGCCGGCGCATGCCCAAAGTTCCCTTTGGGTGGCTGCTATTTAATAGTCGTACCAGACCCGCAGCGCACACAGCCTTAGCCTAAGCAGACGTGGGGCTCTTAAAAAATAAATACGGAGTATAAAGTTGCAAATCAGGCTGTTAATTAAGCACGGAAAGCAGCATCGACGTGAAGTCCTAAGTGGTCTCTTTTGTCCGAGGAGAAGCAGGGAATGTTTGGAGAGCTGCACTGTCTGCTCATAACGATTTACTGCTCTACTTCACCCTGTCTGAACGTATCGCAAAGGGTGGCAATCAGCTCAGAAGCTTTATTTTTGGTTATAATGTTTGTGTGATAAATTAATTGCCAGCTGCGTAGAAGACAGTTTCAAAGTCTGTATTGATAGACCGCAGTAGTTTGATGTTTTGTTTCTGTAGTTTCTGTGTTTAATGGAAGGCAGGGATGGAGGGAGGTCTTCAGCACATAACTCGAAAGTTAGAGCAGGGAGTGATGGATAAAGGGGAAAATGCCACTGCTGTAGTAATAAAAACTCATTCTTCCCAAATGTAATGTTGATTAAAAGACTTGTCTTGATTGCTAGGTTTCAAAAGATTGATTAAAAAGTTCCAATTTTGAACACAAATCCATATTATTAGTTCATCTCAGAGATGAAAACTGGTAGAAGAAAACTGCAGAGAGCTCTGGAAATATCAGGGGCTTTATTAACTAAAGGTCCGTGGCATCTATATAGTCACTTTTTATCGCTTTAAGTTTAAAGTGGATTGCACAGTCAGAGTCTGATATCACATATATGAAGAGAAATTAGAGTGTGCAGAAACTAGCTGTGTTAAACTTCAGTCACCTTGTTCATGACCTGACATAAGGAGGAGAATTTAGTCTTAAGGTTAGGGGCACCTGGGATCATGTAAAGCACAGAGTGGGTGCTAATCTGCTCCTGCTGAGCCTGACTGCAAAGCTGTCATATGCGTTAGCAAAGAAAGGTGACATGTTTTACCTTAATTCAGTTAAGAGCTGAAATACTGTTGCTTTTTCTTGGAATTTCTATGTTCTCAGTCTGGCAAAGTCTGTGTCATTGGTGACGGTTTTTCTTGTGCAGCCCTAATTTCCTTTTATTACTAGCCTCAAGGCTGGAAATGGCTGAGTATTGGGATCTAGGCTTTACTTGGTCAGTGAAGAAATCCCCTAGGACCAGGCAAATGTGTCAAGAAGACAGCTTCATTTTGTCCTCCTCGTTCCCTTGTGAGTCCAAAGGTGACCTGCACCTGTGGCACTTGTTGGGGAACGTTTAATTTAAGAGGACTAAGACACAAACATATTCCTTCACACACGAGGGGAAGTCGGTATAAACTTCTAGCTTACTGATTAAGTTAGCTTGCAATTATGAAAGCAAGAGATTAAAAAGACTGCAGCTTTATAATTCTAGACAAAATTTAGGCAGAGCTGTTTTGTCTCTGTGTAAATCATTAATAGCTCTGTTAAGAATTTCTTTTGTTAAACAGTGAGCATATTTAAAGTATCATTTGGTGCAGAGTAGAAGACAGAAGACCCTGCTGTGTGTCTCATGCAGATAGTTTGAAAACATGTATTTCGTGGCACAGCTGCTTGACAACTGTGCATTAGAAGTAGGTTACTGTTTTGTTTGGTTTGTTTGTTTTCTTTTTCTTCTTTTCTTCTTGCTATTTAAACATAGCAAAGGAAGAAATTTGTCGTGGTGCTACGGGTTTTTCCCCATTACTCAAGAACAGTTCTTGGTATAATTCACTACCAAGAATTTTATTATTACTGATTGCTAGGCATGAGCTTTGTAAAGCTTTATGGACTTTGTAGTGCTTCCTTTAATTAACGGTAATTTGGGGTGATTTTAAGGTTGAATTTAAGAAAAGCAGCAGCAACCCCAGAAGGAAGAGTTTCTTCTTCTGTAATTGCGCAGCAGGTGCCTGCAGAGGGAAATGCTCCCTTGTGCCCTGGTGTCTGCACCTGCACACATTTCCATAGTGAGAGCAGAAGCAGGCCCTGTCTCTGCCTTTCTCGAACACCTGATTGCTGAATTTGGTGTTTGTAACCTGGCGTGCATCTGTTTGAAGTGGCACAGAGGAGTTGAGCCTAAAACGAGGACTTTTGGGATCAGTTTTGTTCTGATCCTCTGTTAGGGAGCCTGTGCATTGTGGAGCATCTTCACCTGCCGGGTGCTGAGAGCATCTCCATCTCCCCCCAAAACCAGGCGCTGGGTGCCCCGTGCCTTTTCCCCTGAGCACAGAAAAACTTCCTGGACAAAGCAGTTTGGCACCAGATCAGGAAAAGTCTCTATAGTAAAAAAAGATGTGTCGGACCTTTATTTTCTGTGCTTAGCTTCCTACCCTCTGTCCCAGGCCCTCACAGTAACCCTTAGCAAACAGCAGTGCGCACACACTGGCGACACCTGCTTTGGAGTGACTTCAGGAAAAGGCTGTGAAACATCGGTTGAGTTTGCAGGCAGAATTGGGAAAGCAAACCCTCAGGTAGAGAATGAATTAAGACACTTTTTTTGCTGCTATTTATGCCTAGCCCACACAACTAAGCAGATTACTTTGTGAAACTGCATGTCTAAACTAAGGAAAAAGAAGTTTTTGGAGCTTATGCTATACACAAAATGCATATGCATATGTATGCATATGCTTAGCATATATTACATGGAAACCTTATTTTAAAAAAGCCTGAAGAGAGCTGTTTTCCACAGAACGCTAAAATGCTAGTATTTTTTGCACACGAGTCTGCCTCTGTAAACTTGTGTCCATGTGTCACAGGATTTAGGATATACAGCACTAATGAAATGATTCAATCTTTAAACTAAAAGCTTCAGTTGGTAAACTGGGCAAGCTGCCTACATTTCACCTGCTTTATATGAGATTTCTGTGTAACGCACAGAATAGCGGATGGCAAAGAAAGGTGAATTTGGTCAGAAATGCGGGCTAGCAGCGTGATACTTATTTTGTTTTAGAACTGATTAGTTTTTTAAACTGGCCAAAATAGTAACTCTTCGGCTTTTGGCATTTTACCTGGTGTTTTGTCCGGGTTTGTGCTTAGGCCGCTCTGGCGGAGCTGGTGGAGCTGCTTACATGCATCTCCCCTGCAAGCATTTTCTCTGTAATCTCTTTTCTAGCAGTGCTGCCAGCGTTAGCCCTCCTCTCGCAAACAGTTTGGATCCGAAATATTTCTTTTTATGCCAGCAGAGATAGGTCACGTTAAATAAAACGCATGCAACGGTGCTTGCTATTATGCAAAATGAAACGAGGCAGTTTTCGCTGTATTTTACACTTCCAAATGGACATAACTCTTGTGTTGTTTTTTTTTAATTCTCCCCAGCTCAGGGTTGCTGAAGATAAGCAAGCTACTTGTAAGAATAAGCCGAATGGCGAGATGAACTCTGTACAATTCAGTTCTGAGAGCCGTGCTCTTGGAATTCTGCTTTCCCATTTCTCCTAGCTTCCTTTTCCCCTTTTCTTCTTTTTTTTTTTTTTTTTTTTTTTTTTTTCTTTTTTCTCCCTTTTTTCCAGGGATGTTGATGATGTTCCCCAGCTGAGGGCTGAGGTAGATGGCAGCTTAGAGGCTCATTTCTGTGCTTTCTAGGATAGGTGGGGTTTGCTTGCGCTCTCCTTAACTGTGTCCCATAATTTTCTTTCCTGTGGATGTCCACCATGTGTCTCCATCTTCCTCTTTCTTCGCCTCTTCTGATGCTGTCAGATGAAACCGAACTGTCTCTCCCTGCTGCAGCTTGTCTCCCAGTTACTTCTTGGTGTCTTTTCCTTGTAATTCCAGTTTAATTTCGCCCCTCAGTGCTCTCTCCGCTGTAACTTTACATCTGGCTCAAATTGCTTGTCTTCATGAAAGCACTGGGTTGCTCCCAGGTGATAGCACTGTCTTCTGATGGGCTAAGTTTTACTTGTCACCCAGTCTGGGCTGCCAGCTTCACCCAGTACTTTGAATTTCCAGGCTGCTGGAGGAGATGAAGTTGTGTGTGTGGCTGTGTGTGTGTGTGAATTACAATTTAAAGCACTCTAAAAAAACCACCACCAACAAAAAAAAAACACTTGGGAAATACTTATTTTGAAGTCATTTTGGTAAATACGTGGTTTGTGTGTAGTTCTTTAGCATTGCTACAGAGATGGCATGTTGCTGTTTTGACGAATAATTCAAATCAGAGTGCACCTGGGTTAGTTCTGGCCAAAGTCACATCTCTCTTCTTTTTTTTTTTTTTTTTTTTTTTTTTTTTTTTTTTTTTTTTTTTTCCTTTTTCCTCTCTGCTGGAAGGAATGATAGTTTTTGAATGTATGTGCATACCCTTAAACTTCTATAGCATTTTAAATATGGCATATTAAATATTATAAAATTTTAAAAAATATTTAAATATTTTAAATATTTGTTAATTTCTTCTTATCGTAGATTTGAATTGCCTTGCAGGCATTAATGAAGGCTTTCTAATAAAACCTGTTTGGGCTAAAGATATATACTTGGGAAACTACATGTTTTTCTTTTTTTATTGGCGAAAGTGTGGCCACGTTCACAGAGCTTGCTCAGAAAGCAGTCAGGAGGCCTGTGGCAGAGTCAGGGAAGGAACTCGCTCCTCCTGCATCGCAATTCAGTGCCCTAACAAGTACTGCCCTGTGCTCGCTCTTTAGCTACTCTGTCAGCATCAGTAAACACTTGATTTTCTGGCAGAGATTATGTTCTGTATAGCGCAGCGCTCTGTGTGGCTTTGTTGGTGTGATTTCCATGGAAGTTGACAGCTCTCACGTTTTAACGCTTCTTGCAAGGGCTTCGGGAGGTCTTGAGAAATTTATTTTTCTGGAGTGTGTGAAACCATTTTCTGCCCTGGAAGTTGGGAGTGGAGAGAGAGAGAGGGGAGGGAAAAAAGAAAAGAAGACTTCAAACCCATGCTTTCAGATACATTTGTGATTTAAGGATCCTGTCAAAGTGGATGCAATTCCAGATAATGGCAGTCATGGCCCCTATTAGCATATTAATTTTCTGAATGTATAGAGTATTTCCAAAGCTGCTGGCTGCCCAGTGAGCCAGACCACTTGTCATTAAATAAGTGATCCTGTGAATAGTGTGTCATTGTCATAGTTTCAGCATTGCAACATCAGCCAGGAGCTTGATGCATGCCAAAAAGTGAGTAACAAACACTGCACGGCAGGCCAGTGCTGCAGTCGCTGTGACGGTGCAGCAGCTTCTGATACCTGTTTTTAGGGCTTCTGCACCAGGTTGTTTCCTGGGCCCACCAAAATAGCAGCTTCATGAGACACTGTGTGTTTTTACAGAGAGGTGGTTGTAATTGAAGAATTAGGGAAGAAACCGTGTTGAGCATGTTTTTCTGTTATGTTCCTTTATTATTGCTATAGCTTGCAGGATGAGAGTGTCTACTGGACAAAAAATATATATATATTTTTTTACTTGTGTCCCTGTAAATTCAGCCTCATATTTGAGCACTAAATGTTTGTTTTGTTGTTTTCAGTGTATTACATGGACAGGAGTCATCACCCTTTGGTGGCCAATTCCAGTGATGATCTTGGTCATTTAGCTGAGTGATGAACTTGGTCTTAAAGCTTCTTCTGAGTGTCAAAAATGAGCGACCTCGCTTATGGGAAAACCTGCGCCTGGTGACCTGCTGTGTAGCAGGCAAGGTAGAGCATTAAACCTAATGTGGCTTTTACTACACAAAATTGCCACGGCCACCCAGAAGTTCAGAGTTTCCCTTTTTGCCTCAAGCAAGAAGCGAAGCAAAGATAAGCCTTATAGGTACACCTGGAGCTATTGCCTTGAAATTCATGTCTCCTTAGTAAGCGCTACAAGTGACACAGGCTAGAAGAAAATTCAGACTTTCTGAGCCATGTTGGATTTTGGTGATGACAGTAGAAGCCTCCTTTACTCAATAAAATAAACAGATACCACGTGAAGTTACACCACAGGCATAGAGGTTGAGCAAGAAAACTACGTTTTTATGTTACCAGCGTTCTAAGCGTAGCCACGAGGTGAAGTTCAACAGCAAGTACCAGTCCAGAAGTACTTGACCAGATGAGAGTTTCTTTGTGTCCATGGCAAGGACCGCTAGTAAACAGTACCCAATTCTTGATTTAATCTCTTTTCCTTTGCTGTGTGTCAGATTTATTTATATAAATGTGTGCTGATCTAGTCAACTATCACCGAAGTCTTACTGTGAAGTTGAGCAAGAAGAGAAGAACTCTGTTGGCACGTTTTTGCAAACCAGTGTTAAATCCCTTTTTTTTTTTTTGACACCATTGAGATTTAAGATGAGTAACACTGATAGTTGATGAGATTCTTTCTGAATTCTCAAATGCGTTTTAATCATTTGCTGCCTTTAATTCCAAGACAATGTACACTTTTTTTTATATGATCACTTTTTTGTTAATAATTTTGAAGCATGTATAATTACATGATTTGAGTTTTCCTGGAAATGATGGTTTAGTTGCAACAGAGAGCAAAGCAGCTCCAAGGCCTTGGCGCAAGAGCACCATTGGGGATGGCTTGTAGCTGTTTTGGCGATCTGAGGGCTGTTGCAGTTAGTTTGCCAGAGCCCTTTCCTCTGCTAAGGAGGCTTGTTGGTTTGGGGTGAGAGTGCTCGCTCTCTCCTTAGTCCTGGTGTCTCAACTGAGTGTAAGGAGAGGATGCGAGGGAGACGAGAGACCAAGTTTGCCTCCAAGGGCTGCATGAAGGTCTTTCAGGGCTTTGTAGGGAGAAGCTTTGCCGGGCGTAGAGTCAGCTTGCCTGAAGCTGATTTCTCCAGGCAAGATGTACGGAGAGGCCAGTTTCACATTATCTGTGTGGATTTTGTATAAGAAAGCCCTTATTTCTTCCTCATGCCTGCTGCAACAAGGGCCTGCCTCAAAGGGAGCCCCCTTTGCCTTTGGGGTTCCTTGGGGACAGCCTGTTAACAGGAGCAAGCACAGCAGTGAATTCTGTCTGAGACCCTTTAAAATACTACGTGCTTCTTCTTCTCTGTGCTGCTTAACTGGTGTTACTTTGGGGATTCAGTAAGAACTAACTTTTGCCTGCTTTAGCAGATTCCAAAAAAGAGAGCTGAAAAACTCTGGAGCTGTTTTAGAATAAAACTTTATTTCATTTTTCTTACTACTCTTTCTGCCTTTTTATTTATTGATGTATTTTTAGTTTATGGTGAAATCTCTTGCACATGCAGCAAAAACACCACCTTGGTAAAGACAGTGAGGATTGCGTGGCTGTTTCTGCTGTGCACCGATGTCGTCCTTTCCGTCTCTGCCATGAAAGGAGTCGCTAAAATCTGTAAATAGTTTGAGCCAAATCTGCAGGAGGAGAGAGAGAAAAAAAAAAAAAAAAAAAACCTGTTTGCTGCATTCTCCTTTTATCTCCTTGTCTCTCGTTGCAGCGCTTTATTTCCGAGCAGCGCAGCAGCCCTTCTGAATGCTGATGAGGGAATAACTTGGCGCGACTCCAGATTTTTGCCTTTTTATTTTTTATTTATTTTTTTTTTTTCTTCTCTTTCTCCCTCTTTGAGTAATTTCTCCTGGTACTTGGTACCAAGGCTCCACTCTTACGGATGCCAGAGAAATCGCTGCCGAGTTCCCTGGGGGTAAATCTCAAGTTTCAGTGTCGGCACAGCGCGCTGGGCTGGTCGCGGTGCTAGTGTCCCTTCTGGCAAGCGTGTGCGACTCATGCGCCTCTGTTATATGGGACTCTCTGCTCAGCTGGGGATACCTGGCTTGCATCCTAGCCTAGGTCCTTGGCTTCTGGAGCCCCCAAAATCTCCGTGTTCTGACACCTTTGGTTTTTCCTGTGACTGGTTCCACAAGGCCATTAGGTAAAGCTACAAGTAGGTCAGATCATGTTGCTAAACGGCCGCTGTTGTAATCACTGACGTTATTTTACTCACTTCTCCTTTGCTCCGTTCCTCCGCTTGTGCTGCGCCGGAGAGTCACTTGGTCGTCCTGCAGCAGTGTTGAACAGCAGAGCATCCTGAGCATCCTAAAATAATGTTATGATTTCCGATGTGCATAATCTTGTGGTTTTCTAGACAGACACGGTCTTTCATTTCCTGTCTTCTCTTTCACTGCTATTTTGCTTTCACTCCCTGGACAGATCTCCCTTGTCTAGAGGGAGAGGAAACAGGAAATAGACTCTTTTTTCTGTGCATCCTTGGGCATGGACTTCATGTTGTTCTGGCCTTCTCCAAGGTTTGTCTGTTGTTTGCCTCAGCACTATCCGAGAATTTAATAAAGACTTTTACAGGAAGATTGGTATACTTCTGCACTGACATTAGCTTTATGTAAAATCTACTATTTCTGAACATGTATCAATACAAAATCACTTTCTTCTTACCAGATCTAGCTTTCCTGTTGAGCCAAACACAGGTCTGGATAAAGAAGACAGAATCAAACTTAAAAATTAATAATAATAATAAAAAAAAGGCAATAGCTGTACCTCACTTCCTACATGGCTAAGTATGACACTATATTTAGTCTTAAAGATTTCTAGTTTTTATAAAACATTTAGGAAGAGAATGAAAAGTTACTATGCAGGTTTCAATAATACCTTTAGGGTTGGTCTGTTTTTCCCTTTCAATTCAAGGCTTGTAGATCATAACACTTTTATGAAACTGTCTGGAAAGGCAGATTTAAGCACAATCCAAGAACTATACGTTGATGATTGAGCTGTTTCATTACCAAGATAAAGTTGCATCTCTCCTTACCTTTTAATTAAACTCAGTAGGCAGAGTCTCCTAATGGTTCTCGATGGGTTTTGGAAGGAACAAGAGAAGGCCTTGTTGACCAGGTACTTTGTTATTCTGCAACTAGTGTTTACCCAGTACTCAATCTCATGGTATAGGTACCAGCAAAATTTCTCTTTTAAGAAATATAGATCAAATTTTTCTGAGGAAGGCAAGTCATGAGCTTCAGAGGGCATCCAACAACAGTGGATGAAAGCTATTATTTAATGTAATTATTTGTTTGATTTTAGTTAATAATTTTCTTGTGTGATTAATAAGCATTGCCTCAGTGGGGTTTTTAGCACTCAGTGATGCCAGAATCAAAAAGTTTTTTGTTTTTGTTTTCTCCCCCAGTTATATTCTTTCCTTAAAGTTTTGACGATTTGGTTTCCTCCTGGCTTATACATAAGTTAAACCAAAGATTATTTATTTTATTTTTTGGAAAAGCTGCTGATGTAGTATTGTAGGGAATGACTGGTAGGGGCAGGGCAGACTGAGAGGCTGTCCGTGCTTGTGGTTTATTGGGCTGTGTTGGGACCGATGCTTGTGCTCCTCTGAAAAAGCTAAGCAAAAATACTGGGCAAGCACTGAATGCAAAATTGCTGTTACCACTTGTCTTAAATTCAGTCTGAAGCAGTTTTAAATCTTAACACCCCTTTAGCATGAGGAGAAGCAGGCTTGGCTACCCTCCCGTGGTCGTAGTGTTCTGCTCTACCATCTCTACCTGCTGTTGCCTTCGTTTATATTGCCGTCAACTTCAAAGCCCCTTGTTTCCACCAGTGTTTTGCAGTGAAAGACTTATGGAACAATTCCTTGCCCGCATTGCCAGAGGGCAAAGGGGTCCGTGGTTGCCGTCCTCCCTGTTGTTGTTTTCACCAGATCGGACACGGTGCTACCCCTGTTTCCCTGGAAAGCCCGTGGCTTGACGCCACCTCGTGCCCTTCCCATTTAAGACTGCTGCCCACCTCTGCCTTGGTTTGCTGTTTATTGTTGCTTATTGTGAAATTAGCTGTAGCCGTTTTGGAACGACGTCTCTTGGCATTCTGGCAGTGAAACACCGTACTTTCTCCTAATAGGAATGAGAGCCAGGTCTATTGGAAAACGCTTTACAAATAGAAAACTGCCTCGAGTGTCAAACCTGTTTATACAGATACCTTGCGTTTCGTGCCACAGAAAGCACCGTAAATTCCCCATGCTGTTTGATATTTTGTAAAGAGAAACTTGGAAAGAAATGGTGCTTGCAGTGCAGTTCCAATTATTTATATACTAATTTGCTCTCTGAGAATAATTTCATATTTTTAAATCCCATTTAGTACTGAACCAGTGGAAGAAGGAATCTTAAACTACCTCATATTGTGCAGTTTAGATTGAATTCCCCTAGAAAAAATATTGGCAGCACTGTTTTTCTTTTTTTGTGTGTGTGTGTGCAAATTAATTTTTTTACTAAGTGGTATATGGAACTGGTTTTAGCTGCTCTTTTTTAATGCAAATTCCCACCTACCTTTATTATAATAATATAAACAATTGTGCAGAATCTCAAATATTAAATTGGTTTGTGGAAATAGCGTATGTGCACCAGGCTTGAGTAGAGTTTTGAGTAGCAGTGACGGGGGCAGATGTGGCAGAGCCCATCCCTGCCACGCTGGCACCGGTGGCACCCGTCAGCCCCTGGTAGAGATGCACGTGTCCAACCTTAAAAGGCTGCCTCAAAAAGGGGAATATATCCTGTTGCTTCCCTTCTGCAGGCTGTCTTTGTGCCTCTGCCTTCCAGTGAACCGCAAGGACGCGATATCTCTTTCCCCCGAGCAGATGGTTGGGGAAGGTGCCACCAGCACGGAGGCTGCGTCGGACAGCCGGGCAGGGGAAGGGCCGAGTCGCTCGGGAGAGCCGAACGCAGGAGCTCAGATTGCACCCAAACCCCTCGTGCTGTGCGGAGCACCTGGCTACCTGGCTGCTCGCAACCGTAGTCAAGTGACTGTAAATGTTTCATAAGTATGTGTTGTATTAAGACAAAGCCCCAAATCAGCAGCAGGGGTTTTCCTGGATTAAATTGCTTTTGCCAAGCCTTAGTTAAGGGGAAAACTCTCTAAAGAGACTACTTTTCTCAACTTTCTGTGCTGCTTTTTTTTGTTTTGTTTTACCAAGGATACTGTCAATAGGTATAGAAAGAAAAAGAGTAAATGTCACGGTAAGCTATTATAGTATGTTTATGTGTTGGGGAGAGGAAAAATCATCTTATTTTCCAGCAATGAGGTACACTTGGGGAACTTGGGGACTTGGGAAAATTCTTACAAAGGTTTTGCAACTGGGTGAACTTGAAATTATATTTTCTGAAATGCCTCTCATTTGTTCCCAAGTGTCTCTAGTGCTTATTCCAGAAAGAAAGAGTTCTTTGTAATTAAACTAGGCATAGCAAGGTCCCCGTAAGAGCTTTCTTTGGAGTTGCCTGCTTTCCTGAGGAGGCTGTGTATGTAGTCTATGTATAGCTAACTGCAGGATAGAGATAAAAGGAAGGTTTAGGATATAGGTAGATGCTTTTCTACCACGCTATGCAAATTTCAGCTGCTCAGTAAATGAATTACATTCAAATTTCTTACCAAGTCACAGGCAGAAGATGTAAAAACTGTACTTTGTGCAAACGTGCACAATTGTTTAATGTGGAAAATAAATGCTACTCTGTGGGACCTTACTTGGGGAGCCAAATGCCCGCTGTGTCGTACAGCTGTGGCATTCCTTCCAGAACTGGTCCGGAGTCCGTTTACAGCTAGCAAATGTCTATGTGTTAGATGCATTTATGAGAATAATAATTCAACAGTGCGAGCTACAGATCCTAAGCTGTATGTGGATAACTGTGTCCTGTTGAAATGTGCTTTACTTGGCGGCTACTGGGAGTTGAAACAAAACTTGTGAGGTGGGTTCTGATCCTCCAAAAGCCTGCGGAGGAGGAGGACTACAGGATATCCATTTTTATTGCTGCAAGGTAGAGTGCAGCCATGTTGACATTTGATGCAGACTCCCAATTGCTGAAATTCTATATAGTCTTGTATCGCTCGGTGCTTATGACACATAGTGCGTTTCTGAGATTTGGCAGTGGTGCATGAAGATTTCACAAGAGGGAGAGTCTGTGTCTTTCTCATTTTATTAAAGCTGTTTGAAAGCAGGTCCCCCCAGTACTTGGAATAACTAGAAATCATTTGGAGAAATCACTTGGAAAAAATGAAACTACCCTTCGGTTGTCAAGTTTATTATTTCTAGCTTTTTAAACTTCTCCCTTCTAAGTTTCTGACTTTTGCGGCATGACAGGAGAGGAGAATTACATACTTGAATTTATATTTGGAGCATAACTGTTGCTATCCTGGTGTTGCATTTTAAAGCAGTTTGAAAGTTTGAATGAATTTCCCCGTCATTGCTGATCTTCTGGCCAAGTTGTTGCCTGCAGAATCTTCTGCTTGTCGGTCCTTGCAGCACTCGGCCGCACAGTCCGTCCCTGCTCGTGGCTCAGACTCCCGTGCAGGCTTAAACAGCCCTTGGCCCACTCAGACGGTGGCCTCGCTGCCGGCGGTGGCCTGCAAAGCCCCAAGCCCGGCAGAACCCGGAGTATGTAGAGAGCAAACACTGCAAAGAACTGCAAACAACTGCAAATATGCTAAGGCAGAAAGGTTTTAAAGTGCCCAGCTGTATAAATTAATTTCCTTAAATGACAGGCGTGGGGTTTTGTGCTGAGGGTTGAACCAAGCACGCTGATCTGGGCGGGCGGTTCTTGTCTTTTTTTCCTTACGCCATCAACTTTCCTGCCCTGGATTTACCTAACCAGGGATTCATGTGCTACGGCAGGGAGAAAAATATCACAAAAAAGCAATTTTGTCTGTCTAGATGTAGTGATATTTGTCGCTTTTCGTATGTCTGCCGTTAAATTTTGCAACCAGCATGTTTTGAAGAAGCACTTGTAAAACCTTAGGTTTAGGCTCATAGGCAGCATTTATGTAGACTATAATAACATTCGTTCTCACTTAGTCCAGTTCCAGTTCTTCTCAGGCTTAAACAGGGTAAGTGTATTCTGATATGCACCTTTGTAATTGCATAAAATTGATTTTAAGCCATATGACCTCTGGTTACCGATCTAAATATTGGCATCAGTTCACTTACCATGTCTGAGTACAGACACATCTCAGACACCTCTGAGAACTGCGAGGTGATAACACTTGTTTTTCATAGTGAATAAGGTCTTCCTTTTTAAAAAGCATTTCATACTTAACTGCATTAAATTACCACAAAGTAACTCAATGTGTATGCACACAGTAGACTCAGTAAACTGAGCTGTATTGTTTTAGTGCTTCAGTAGCGTAATTTTTTTATCCTACTTCATGCTTATTAATAACCAGAACATGTGACTGTTGAGTAACTCTGTAATATCACTAAGTCATGGAATTCACTTTTAATCACCAAAATTAAATATAATAAACAGAGACCAGAGAGCATTTCATCTGCTAACCTGGCAGTCTTGAGTGAAGGCTCAAAGCTTTTCTTTGCTGGTGGCAGTTTCATTTTCCAGCTAAGCTTAAATTAATATTTTAATATCTGAATCTAATCTAGCAAAACCGTATATGTGAAAATTTGAGATTACTCTCTTTATATAGTGGAAAATGTAGCATGTGGTGTATGTTTTGTGTTCATAGTGAAGAAATTCTGGTTTATTTAACCTGTAACAATTTGTCTTTGGCGTGAGGGAGAGATTTTTCGTGGGATAAGTTAATATGCACAGCTCCTTTTCTCTCGTTCAAATCTTTCCTGAAGGGACCAAATCAGAAAAAAAATTTTTTTTTGAGAAGTTTGCCTTTTGTTAATTTGAATGATAATTTTTTTATTTACCTAGTGCGCTTGAGCTGTGCCTCCCGCCCGCTTATCGCAGTGAAGTCGCTTACTGTTGCTAAATATACCCCTGTATTTTAAAGAAGCAAAGCCGTGCGTGAGTGCTGCCCATTCAGAGCAGGCTCGGTAGATAGGGAGGGACCTGATGGTAACTTGAGAGCAAGAGCAGATGCTAAATTAGCAGCTGGATCGTTAGTAAGGAGTCCACAAATGTCTGCTGGGAAATGATCTTCTTTGGGCGCATGGGGCGTGGGTGTGTGGGTTATTCAGAGTTTCTCGCTTGTAGTTGCTCTCTGCCCATGACTCAAAGGAAAGCCATGGAGCTGTGGGGTTATTTATTTGCAATGTGACTGGTGGCTTGTGTTGTTGAAAATATAGACTGCATTTGTAAACTTATTTATCTCACGGAGTTTTCTTTAAAAAGCATGAAATCAAGGAAGTTATAAAACGGCAAGTGCAGGAAGATTGCAGGCTGCATTTTAGTTGCAGAATTAAGTTAAAAAACCCTCAAAGACTAGGAAAAGCAAATAGTGATATAAGCACATCAGTAGTAATTCCACAGTTATGTACTGTTTTCATCATTAATATTAATAGCTATTTGACCACTGACTGCAGTCAGAAACAGATCAGATCATGACCGGATCATACCCTAAATCATGGTTGAATAATTGGGAAAAACAAGTGATGTGTGATAAAAGATGGAGGGGGAAAAACATCAAAGAGCTGGAGAATAGTGCCATCTGTTTAGGAGATGAAACTTCCCTGTGTCCAAGTCTCTTGCTAAGAAATATCTGAACTCCTTATGAAAGCCTCTCTAGTTGGCCACCACCACCTGCTCTGTCCCCCAGCCACCTCCCACTTACTCCCTGTAGGCAGCAGCAGTAAATGCAGTCTGGAGAGCACCACTTTTCTGGCTTTTAATTTACTTTGAACATGAGTTATTTTTTTTCTTAAGCCACTGGTTCTCTAAATGTGCATAGCTACAAGCTGTCTTTTCCCCCGTGTTGGAGTATATGTTCTCTTTTTATTATTATTTTTAATTAACCTTATTAATTTGGTAAAAATTATCCATTTTTCTACATAAATGAGGACAAAAATATGCGTATCTCAAGCCATAATCTGCACCAAAAGTTTGTGGTGTTCTCCCCTTCCTCCCCCATTTTTTTTCCCACCCAAAACAGTGATTTACTGTGTGAAGGTGCCCTGTTCGGCTCCGCTGGCCTCTGGTGCCAGCAGCTGGCCGAAGGTCAGAAGAAAGTTAAGACCTTGGGGTGGCGGTGAGGTTGGTGGGCCTGCAGGGAAGATGTCAGGAGAGGACCACAGACGTGAGGATGACGGTGTCGGGATGCCCAGGCTGGGCATTGGCATCCTGGGTACTTCTGAGAGGGGAGCACAGGCTGGATCAGCAGTTCAGACTCCCCTTTTCTTGAGGAGGTGAAGAAGAAACTTTTAAATAACTGTTTCCATTTGTGGAGCCTTTTGGCTCACCTTCCTGGCAGCAGGATGAGGTCTTGTCTACTTTTTCCATAAGAGTTGAGCATCTCCCTGAAAGAGAGGGAGCTTAAGTTAAGGTCGGTGGGTTACTGTGGGAGCGAAAAAACTCAAGACAGCCAAACGTGAAAGTTTGGGCCGTGGTTTTGAGTTGTGTAGTGGCTATATATATATATACACACACACATATGTGTGTGTGTATGTGTGTGTATATACACATATACACACACACACACACACACACACATATATTAAAAAAAAGTAAAAATGTGAAATGTTTAGTTAAATACAGTGTGTGTGTATATGTGTTTGTGTATATATAAGGCCCATAAGAAACAGACAAGCATGTTATTGCGTTTTTATTCTCCGTCTCTCTCTCTCTATATATATATACACACAAACATAAAAGGTAAAATCTTTTAATTAACATTACTCATATGATAGTAAAATACATATGCACGTGTGAAGACTGTAGTCATTATTACTCAGGTCAAAATACTTTCATGGGAGTGACTTTATTTAAAAAGAAAAAAAAGTCACTCTAAGAGCTTTCTTTCTGGGAGATTAAGTAGTGTGATTCTTTAATTGCCTGAGATGAGTTGCTCTTCCCTGTTTGTACACGTGACTGTAATTTAGCTGGAGGGAAAAAGGAGAGTAACTTGGTGTAAATGCACAAGACTGCTCCATGTACTGCTGGGGGGGGTCAGGATGTTCAGCAGTTTGGTTGATGTGCCGTAAAAAAACACCCTGTCTGCTGCAAAGGGTGAAGAGGAAGAGGTCACTGTGATTGCTCGGTCAAGAGCAGCTGCAAGATTTTCAATCAGAGGAATGTTTTGTAAAGATATGAATGTGCCCTGTTTCTGTGTAGAGCTATATAGATTTATCATTTCACTGTACTTGGCGTCTTCTAGTTCTTTTTCTAAATTACAATTCCATGTAATTTTCATATATATATACATGGCCATACTGTAAGCCAAAACAAAAATCTGCCTTTGTGTTACTGCCTGCTGCTACATATTCAAAATACTGTAATTATTCAAATACAGTGTTAATGTAGCAGTCAGTGTCTGCTGTCTCGTATCAGGCATGGTAGTTTTGAAATTTTGCCTGTTGCCTGTTTTAATTTCCAGTGCTTAATATAAAGTCTGACTATGGGAATGGATTCCACGGTCTTTGCACATAAGACTTTTTATAGTCCAGATTTTTATTTAATTCTGGGGTTGCCCCTGATGCCTCCAGTGTTCCTTAACGTCTCTTGAACAGGCATCATTTTCCTCAATAACATGCCATGACATTCAGGCTCAGAAAGTTCATATTCAGTCAAACTCAGATTTGTGCTAGTGTGCATCATTTCCTAGAGCTTCCTGATTTCATGCATTGTGTGTGATGATAATGTCATAGGTGACCTGTAAGGCTCAGGATCATCCCCAGGTAATTCACAGCGCAGGGCTGTGACTGTTGCATGTGTAGGGAAGAAAGCAGCTGTAAATCCCATTCTGCATTCAGTTGTACGAGCATAAATCGCAAATATTTCAGTACGAGTCAGTGATGGGTCAGACAAGAATCACTTTTTCTTAAGTGATGTGAATCTTCAGCCTGTTTACACTATGCAGTACTTTAATATAGGTAAGTATTTAATAATCTAATTAACACAGATAGAAATATCATAATTAAAGCGGCTTTGGGAATAGTGGGAGCTAATCTGTGAGGTCTGGTTTCCTCAGTCCAAGGAATGTCCTCAGGCCTGGCTTTGTGCAAGAGGTGATGAGATTGTTACGCAGCTTGTAAAACTTTTTACAGTCACGTAGGCATGAACTTTGACTGCAGCGGGGACTGAAATAGTCACCCAGGTGTATGCATCTGTATCTGTCAAATGCTATAGCCCTTAAAATTGTGGTCAATGCATTCCAAATTGCTCTTTTTCTTTTGAAAACAGCACGAACTGCCCAAAGAAGTTATTGCAAACAGACATCTCTTTAGAGGTGTCTGGTAGAGGTAAAACCTAGAAAACCTCATAAGTCATAGTCTGTGCATGATTTAACACCCTCTTTATCTTCTCTCAAGTTCCAGAGTGGCTACAGAAGCTAGAATACCTTAGGTAAAAATTAGAGTAGCCCCTTGAAAAGTGTTAATTGCACATCTAAATGTGATACGCAGCAATCACTTTTCTTCCAGCAAACCCTTCGTGTTGAGCTGAGAGTGGGAAGTACTTTCCCTTGGGGTGTGTGTATATGGATAATATATTCTTGAAGACCTCTATACAAACTAGAGTTGTTACTTATGAGCTGGCCTCATGGCTAGAGTCAGTCCACGTCTCCAAGACCGGCGAATTTTAGAAGTGTAGGCACAAAAACAGGTGTCCTAACTTATAGGAACCCTGATCCTGCACAGAGAACCTATTCCTGTGCCTGCATGACAAGTTGGTGGTTATGAACGAGGTCCAGATGCTGGAGTCTTCTTATACAGTTTGGAGCCCAAATGGCAAAGCAAAATACGATGACAGCAAACAAAATTAATTTAGTCTACTACTCCCATTGGGCAAGAGGAACATGTCTTTTTGCTTGTTTATTCTTTTCATTATAATTTTGTCCCAGAGTCTGATCAAAACAGATAAGCAAAAGTGGGGTGGTTTGGTGGTTTTCGTGTTTTGGTTGTTTTTGGTGGCTTTGGTTATTTGGTTCTAGGTGACCCACTCGTGTGCACTGGGTTATTCTTGGCCAAGGAGCTGCTAAGACAACACAGGTGTTGCCACGTGTAAATCCACTTCAGAGAGGAAGGTGGGAACCCGCTTCAAAAGGAGCAGGGCGTAAGTGAGGCGAGCGCGGATCCCGTGCGTTTACATGACTTAGTGATTCCACGAAACCTGCCCAGAAGAGATGCCAGCTTGCAAAGAAAATGCTTCCTTCTGTGTAAATTGAGGCTTGGCTCTTGGAGTCGTTTCCCTTTCCTGTCCTTGCTCCTGCAGACAGAGGAGCTGTTGTTGTTTAGCAACCAAGGATTCATTGCAGATCAGCTATGAATATAAATCTGAGATCAAGAAAAACAAAGCGAACCTCTAGTCCCTACTAGGGCAGTGGGTTGGTTGGTTTGTTTTCTTTCGTTGTGCAGGGAGGATAGATGAAAGAGGTGTGATATTGCAGCAGTTCAATTTGGGCAGTTCAATTCTGAGTGATTTCTAGGTGAAATTTTGCCCAGGTAAATCACATAGGTGTAACTGTCTGTAAATAGCTTAAGTCTGTTTCATGTGTTTGCTTTCATCTATCTGAAAGCAAAAATAACATTGTAAAGAAAGTGGCATGAATACACAGCATGTTACCTTTCTTCTCTAAAATGACTCAAACAAAAACAAAACAAAGAAAAAAAAAAACAAAGAAAAAAAAAAAAAAAAGAGATTGTGTATTTTAGTTTTGAAGAAACATGCCCAGCAATATTCCCAAGGTAACAAGAGATAGTGGGCACAGCCAGGCGGGCGCGATCTCTTGCTTGCCTCATTATTCAGTGCAGGATCCTCTATATTGTTCATTTACTACAACATTGTGCTGCTGGTAATGCTATTACTTATTAGCAGTGAATATTTTCAACTGAAATGTGTCACTTTTTTGAGGTGTGGGGGGCTTACTGCTCTGAGAAGACCAGGTGAGAGCTTTCAACGTGCACTGAGCACTTCACATGCAAAACAGCGGCAGTGCTGTTCTTAAATGCCTTACCCATCCTTGAAGACCTGGAGCATTATGCCTTGGGTTTGGCGAAGCTCACCCAAGTAGAAGTACTGTTTGCAGTGGGTACAGAATAGGATTTTTTTTTCTATTCTTCTTTTTTATGGTAAAACAAGTTGTGATGTCCTGAAGCAGCTGTTATGAAGGAACTCTGGAGCGGTGTTAGCCCAGGTGGTGCTGTTTTGGTTGTCAGCCCTAACTTGCTGCCTTCTTCCTTCTGTGACCTTTCCTTTCCAAAACTAGATAAGAAAATGAGGCTTTGTGACTAATACCACTTCATCTGTAATGTTTATTCTTGCATTCAGCTATGTATGGCACACCTATGAGTGTGGTTTACCCATAGGGAATTTCACCTACCATCTTTGCTATCCTAGAGCCAGTAGCAGACAAGAAAGGACTTTGGTGCTAGAGGGGTTAGATTGAATGGAGGTGGTGTTGATAACAGAAGGAAACAAAAATGATCCGGAGCTGGTGGAATTGTGCATGTAGCATGTAAGCAGGAATAACGTGAGGAGTATTTTGAGCTCACTAAGCTTCATAACATAAAACTTGGAAAGCTGGATGATTTAAAAGACCATGGAGAAAGGGATGGCTTCCTGTTTAGTGTTTAGAGGATGGGTGAGGTTTGGTCTATCTTTTTTGATCATATTTGTGAGAATCTATAGATCCATTCATGGAATACATTTTTAGTAGGGCTGAGAATTGTCTGTGCACGTTTTTCCTCCCTCCTCTGGAGGACAAATTCATCCTTCTACTTTTGCAATTACAGTTGAGTTGTGGTCTGCAGCTTTCCGATTGATACCATTCACTCTATGAGTTTGAGTAGCAGGCAAATTGGTAAAGATGCTAACATTTAAACATTAGCACAGATTTGCACCAAAAGATGGTAGTAAGTGAGAAAAGGGTGGCATTCAAAAATATTGGCTCCTTGTAGTAACTTGCTTGATCTTCAAAATGCAGGGGATTTGGTTTTGACTGGGAAACAATAAGGAAAGAAAAGTGAATCTTTGGACGGGGTGGTTGAAGGTAGAGACTTTACAGATGTTGCCCTGTGCCCTGTCTTGATTTGACAAGAGAGAAGAGTGCACGGCAGGTACCATGAGCTCCCAGCTACTACCACGAAACAGAGATGACATTTCTTTTTTTCGCTGTAGATGGTGATGTATGGATGAAAATGTGATGATTTTTGTTGTCTGTCATTGGATTTTTCATGTGGAAGTTGGTGTGCAAATACTCTTTCATTAAACTTTTTTTAGGCATGCTTTTCTTTCCAGTTTGAGAAAGCAAAGGACATGTGCCTAGTTGGTGCAATATCTGTTGAGAAATGTGCAAGGTTGAACTGTCTGCCATCTGTTACTGTCTAACTTTTCTGTTGTAAAAGAGCGGACAGGTACAGATTATCTTGGAGATTATAAATGTTAGGGATACGAAGTTTAGAAGTGTATCTGAATCAGGACCCTTCTGTATTTAGTGTGGGACCCGGACTGCCAAGAAATGGGATATGAGGAGCTCACTCTGAGGAAGCAGATCAGACTAATTGTTTGGACTGCTGGGGTAGCGCTGCCTGTAGAAGGTTGTTGACTCCTTTGGAATAGTTTTTTAATAATGTAAAATACATAAAAAAAAAAAATCCTTCAGTGGGATTTTTCTATGGCTCTCAGTCATAGCTCACCCCTTAATGTGCTGCGAGCAGGAAAATCCTTGCTTTAGTGTATGGTTCCCTTCAGAGGGAGGATGAACTCTGTCCCTACTGCCTTCTTTCCTAGTGTAGTTGCAAAAACAGCAGCTCAAAGAACCCTGGCCATTATCAGTAGACAGCAAATTGTTGCCTTTTTGAACTAAAATTGCAACATGTCAGCTGGGTTCTGCAGCATTCAAGCTGCAGATCAGATTCAGATTAAATTCAGGATGCATTTGAGTGCATCAGAGAGCATGTTTCTAGTCTTGTGCAGAAGTTGGCAATCTCTGCTTCTGCTTATGCATCTTGTAGCTCTTCCGCTAGTGTAGTTTGTAAGCTTTTCTTGCATGCAGGATCAAGAAAAGAACAGTTTGTTTCAGGGTGTCCTTAAATACAGACGTTAATAACAGGGTGTTTGTTGTTGTTGTTTTTGCTTTTTTTTTTCTCTCATGTAGCTTGTATTCAAAGTTCAATTCTTTGTCATTTTTCTGTGATAGCATCAAATAGAGAATCAAGAATTATGAAGTTGACTTGAATTCAACTGTTGGCACTACCTGGGTGCCCCTGTATAATTGTTTTTGAAATGTATTTTATTCATCTTCTGTGTTGTTGTTGTTTTTTTTCTCCATGAACCAAACACGAATGACTTGAGGTGAAAAAATGCCAATTCAGGACACTTGCTTACCATCTGTTTGAAGTTGAAGGCATCTGATCACTGCAGCATCTGCTCTAAAGTTATATGGATGTAAAGCTGCATTGAACTGCTATATTGGTGTCAGATAATGTGATAAAGTCTCAGAATGGAAAAAATATGCATGCACATTCTTACTGTGTAGTAGGTGCTTGCTTTTACATTTATTATACTTATTTTTTTAATACTTTTAAAAAATATAGATCATGCTGGTCTTCCGCTATGTATACAGAGACAACATTTGAAATCTTGCACGCTAGCCTGTTAATGAACTGCCAGATGGATCTAACTGTAGAATGTGGATGCCTAATGCAGTATTAAGTATTTTTCCTTCAGTAAGAGCTCTCTGCAAAATTGCTAATGAATAGTCAGGAGATAGACTGTAGTTGAAGGGGGTTTTTTTGAATTATTTCTTAGTAACATCAAATGAATGTTCCCTATGACGGGTAATCCCGTTATATTGGCTGCAAATCACTGTTTCCGCTTTTCTCTCTTGCTCCAAAATTGGATACTGTACAATAGTATAGTACTGTATATGCAGCAGTAGTACAGACAGTGGTCTTTTTTTTCCTGTGCACAATGACTGACTTGTGATATCAAAGATTAGCTTTCAGCAGATTACTGGAAAAAAAGAGCAGATACTCCGGGAATCTGGCAGTACTAGGTTTCTCTGCAGCTCTGCGGATTCTTTTCTGTTTGAAAGTGATGCACTTTCAAGCTCATTCGGTTAAGCCTGGGTAGAGCATCATTTCCCTTCTTAAAAATAAGTAAAAACCTAAAGAAGGAAGTTTTAAAGCTTGATAATATTTCACTGATTTTAAGCATAAATTTGAGAGTGACAAGAAACAGGATAAATTTAACATATCTCTTCCTTTTCAGTCTTTCTTTCCTTTCTATTGCTTTTGTTCCTGCTAGTTCATTTCATCCTCCCATTTTTTCCAGTTTATGCTAATATGCTTTTTTTTTTATGTATGTCCTACTTTTTCTCCTGATTATTTTCATCATAAGGACATAATTCACTTTAATTCCAGGTACTACTAATTTATTCCAGGCTACTAAGTCTTAAAAAAGGAAAAATTATATCTATTATATACTATTATATCCCGGGTTTTACAGCAAACCAAATAAAAAATGATAATTAAAAAGACTGTTTTCCATTCTCTAATTAATAAAATGTTAAAATATGTTTTATAGCTATTCCTTTATTTTTCTATTTTCTTTTTTTTTCTACTGTAGAAAATCTTTTAATTCTGTTGGTGTAATATCATCTGAAAACAGCTTTAGATCTCCATACATTGCACATAGCATTTTTTAAGAATTTTATATAGTTATTTTTTGAACTATGAAGAATGAAATCTTCAACTTTAGTCAGTTTGGATAGAAATATCTCTCAAAAATAGAGTTTGGGAGCAGGATGGGTGTATTAAATAGAGCCAAGAATTGATTGGTTTAGTGGTAAGCTAAGGTTATCCTACTGAAGTAATGGGCAATGCTAACTTGAGGAGAGTTTTATTTCGGTAAAGGTTGTTACAAAATCAACTCGTGTGTGTGGTTTTTTTTTTTTTTTTTTTTTTTTTCCCTTTCCTCTCTCCTTTTGTTTTGTTCTTTTTTTCCCCCCTCCTCTCTCTCTATAGGATAATTAATGGAAGTGCTTATAGGCAAGTGCATAACAGTGTGATTTGTGCAGCTTTATTGGAGGAAAGGGGGATTCCTCTTTTAGCTTTTTATTATACCATAAGAATGCAGTGGCAGCTTGAATAATGTGGGATGCAGGAAAGAGTTCACAGCTCCAGCCAGCCTGGTAAATCTTAAACTATTAGTGTGGTCCTACTAGAAGTTTAGGGGTTAGGAGAGCTCCCCCAAGTGGGATATATGTATTATTGGTCATATTTTTGTCCTTTTAGGTGGTGATTTGGAATTGAGGGTAAAAGCCCAAGTAAATTGTAGATTCACTAAAAATACTTACTAATTAGAGGTGAGTGGTAATGGTGTAGAGAGAGGTGTAGAGGTGAGTGGTAATGGAAATGAATACCTTCCCTCCCAAGAGAAATGGTGACTCTTAAAGCTCTGAAAATAGCTGCAAGATCATAAAACTGAATCATCTAAATAGGCACGTATTATTTTATGAGGCTTTATATACCCATTTTCTAAATGGATGGACATGGCAAATGACCAGAAATCTCTCCTGAACTAAAAAAGCTGAACTCAAGCTGCTGTAACCGTCCAGGTGTGAGTCTGGGAGCACAACCGCAGTTGTGGCAGTGTGGATATCTTGCTGACAGTGATGGGTACCTTGACGTACGATCATGTTCTGCAAGTCCCAAGCTGAGTAGGACTATCAGAATCTGACTCCTTGTTTTTAAGGCTCTTACTTAGCTGTTTAAGAAGGTATTACTTTAATACTTGCAGCCCTTATCTTATTCATATTCAATACCAATTTTCAGTAGCAAGGTCAACTTTGTAATGATGACCTGAAATAAAAATATGGTTCTAGGTTTTCCTATACTCTACCAAGTCTGCTGTCATCTGGACCTGCTAGTGCATCCTCTACTGTGTGACCATACGGGGAAGTCGCAGTTACCTGGCTGTAGCGTTTGATGTGGAAGCAATGTTCCTTTGAGGTGGCTTTATGAAGCGTCTGTTTACAACTTAGTTATATGCATTTGCTGCTGCCTGGGATGTTACTTTATTTCTACGCTCATGGAAGTTTGGCAGGTTCATTTGAATTCAAAAAAGGGGTGTTGCATGTTTGCTTCCAAACTCTGACACAAATTTATCTGAAAGTATTTGCACATGATCATTTAGTTTCTAGGTGAAACACTTGGATGTCACCAGTGTGCTAGATTTCAGTGAATGAGGAAAAAATCAGGACAAAAAATAAACTTTATTTTCCTTGAAGTGATTAGAGTCATCACACTGATGGTGACTGATTACACATAGTGTCAGCAGAGCCCTAGGACAGACATGAGACACAAGCCCTCTTGCCAGAGGACTCCAGGTGTGCTCCAGCATTGGCACCCTTAGGAGCATGAATATTGTCACCTGCTGTGTGCCACAGGTGAAGACTTTCCTAAGCCTTTGTTGTCTCATGTAGTTATATAAAGCAACTTGCTGCAGGTGAGAGATGAAATGGCTTTAAGAGTTGCATTATTTTTGTCAAGTAGCTTTCTTGGGCTAGGCATGAGCCTGGCTTTTAGAGGCTCTGCTGATGTTGACTTCAGCTGCTGTTATTTGTTTGCATTCCCGCAAAGCAAGAGGTTGAATTATCCAGCATAAGCCTGCTTGGATATAACCTGATGCCTAAACTGCTTATGAGACTTATGTAGTTGTTACAGATTGGCCAACTGGTAGATCACTAAGCAGATCATCAGGAAATCTTGTCTCTGTTCTCATCTCTGCTATGTCTTCCTCAGCTCTGCGTCTTTCATTGATACATATATTACTTAGCACGAATTTTGTCACAGGAGAAGCAACTAGATGGGCTCAGAGATGGAGAGCTGCCCCGTTTACCAAGGGAGTCTGTAGCAGAGAAATGAATGGGACCTCATGGACTGAGAGCCTGTCCTTGTACTTAGCTGCTGGCTCCCAAGCAGAATTTTTTGTTCAGCAGTAAAAATGTTTATAGAGCGATGAAAATTCTCTTTATATACTGGTGTAATACAGAAACACACTTCTCTGCTTGACATCAGTTCTTCACGGGTGTAAGTTTGCTGATTCAAAGTTGTGACTGCTAAGTGAGATTAAGGCTGTGCTGTTTATTTTATTTTTATGTTAATTTGACTTCTGTGAAGTTTGTCTTCATGCTAGTGCTAAATCTTTACATACGTATTAGTATTGCCTGCAGAGTTCTTCCCAGGTTTGAGTCTGTCCCATCCTCTCCAGCAGCAGAAATCAAAAACAATAATATGCTACATACTATTTTCTTATTACTGTTACAAGTATAGGAAGGATTTTTTCCTTACTTTTATGTTCCTGTTTCAGATTTTTTGTCTCCCTCAATGCCATGTATTGCTACTAGCCATGTCTGAGTGCATGAAAAGGGTGTGTGGAATTACTCTGTAAGCCCAACCCAGATATTTTCAATTGTTCAGACTCTTCAAAGTTTAAAAATAAGTGATTAGACTTAAGTGACACCATTTATATATGTTTAATTTGGTTGTTATTTCCAAGACTATCAGCATCCCAAGTATTCTGTGAAAGATTGAACTTCAAATTCATTATTTTGGCAGAAGCAGCAATAGTGAAATGAAATTCTCATTTTTCTCTTACCCTATCTTGCTGTATCTAATCCTATGACCAAGAATGTGTTTAAAACTTAGCTTTCTTTTAATATGAGTTTGATGAGGATAATTGGAATAAGGTTGGCACATTGAGAAGTCTAGATACGTTGACGGAGAAATGGGACTATTTGCATGTGTTACTCTGGATAATCTCTGTGTGTACTTTTGATTTCCTTGGGGTAGGCTTATTATATTACTGCTGATGTGAAGCTCATTCCTATGTCAGTATGCATTAGGATGCATCTGCTTCTCGAGCAGCTCTTCCTTTCCTGAGGATCTGATATTGGTAGTCTTGTCAACAAATGACTCAATGGTTCACTATTGCTCTGGTATCTCTTTCCCTGGTTATAGGAGTGGGCAGTGATGACACACAGATGGTTGCTGATCTCTTATGTCTTCTGTTATTGCGTGGTTATATTTCTGGCATGTTACAATCTACTAGAACAATGGAGGAGAAGAAAAAAATTGGTCTAGAAGTTCACCAAAAATAGCACTTTGCTGGCTGATCCCACTGCCCAATTTTGGGAATGTGGACTTCTGCCAAGAAGGCAGAAGTGGCCGTTTCCTGGGATGGAAGCAACTTTCCCTTACCATGCAGTGGTAGTGTTTTGTATTGCACTTTGGCCTATGCTCTTACCAGTCTCTAATCATTTTTTTTTTTTTTTCAATGTACAGTTGAGGAATATTGTATCAGAAGTTGCACAGAAAATAAAGTAATGGTGCTGGGAAATGACTTAGTCTAAAAAATGCATGCAGTTTATATAATATTTAATACTACTCCTCCTGGCCCTCAAGCAGAAAGGATGACATGGTAGCCTGGTAGCGTTCAAACATAAATATGTGTATTATAACTTGGGTAAGGGGGAAGCAGCCTTGGTGTGCTCCAGGGAAGGTGAGAAGGTCTCTTCCTAGTTCCTTTGGTGTGCCCAGCCAAGGCTTTCCCTTCCCTAGGAGGTCAGCGCCACAAAACGCTGTGGCCTGTCCACGTTGATGTGAGTCGTCAGTGCCCATTCAGCCAGATTCCTCTGGAGAGGTAGGAATGGGATCAGCTCATGGCTGTAACCCGAACAGGATTGCTGTCATTTCCTTGGGCCTCGAAATAGATCAGGGTGGTGCCATGTGGAGGGAAACCTTGTGATCCCAGTTCTCTTCTCCATCCAAATCCTTGCCTGACTCCTCCATCCTAGGCTAGCTATGATTAATCCTCCCCTTCCCGTTGAGCCTAGCACTGATTCAGCAGCTCCAGTCAATGAGTGGTCAGTGTAGCCAAGGATGGTTATTCATATCTACCTGCTCCAGAGCTGGATAACACTCGTGGTAGTCATATATACCTATAATGTATCTAGAAGTATGTTTCCTGGCCTGCCCGAATTAACTGGGTAGCCTGGAGAGGAGGAGGCTTTTGGTACTGGTAAGAAACTGAGAACAACATCTAGCTCTGCACAATGTTTTGTTTGTTCGTTTTTCCCAGTTCAGCTAATACATGAGCCTCAAAGCAGCACTGTTTTGGGATATCACACTGTGTTAAGCCACTGGGTATAAGATTTTTTTTGTGTGGTGTGTTGGAGTAAGATTGGGTGCTACCAGGATGTTGAGATAGATTTCTTTTAATGGCATAACATTTAAGTAACTGAACTGCTTGACAGGCAGATGTGAACGGCATGTTCTTTCTCAATTCAAAAGGCTTTGGAAGGCAGAAACTTGTCAGAAAGAAGACTGCTTAATTTATATAAAACAGTATTTACTTGCTGTGCTTTGTGAAATGAGATGAAAGAGGGGAAGAAGCTTTTGTTTGTGCCTTTGCTCAGGACCATACCTTGTTAAGCACGATAATCATAAATGACATTGTGAACTGCATTATATGTTGGAAGTTGTTATTTCTGTTTAAGAGAGTTGGGAAAACTGTTTATGTTTCAAAATGAAGACAGCATGTGTTGCATAAGATCTGCCAAAAGAGCTGGAGCCCTGCTATTTGTTAAGGCTGGTTTTGACTTCAGGAAAGTGTCTTTAAATCTTTCAATGTCCTGTGCACCATCTGGGCTTCTGTATTTGCTGGGGAACACTCCTAACTTGGGTAGTAAAGCAAGTCTTTTGGAGTTTGGTTGATGTAACTGTTTCTCCTGGAAGTGTCCCTGCTCGAGCAGGTGCGTTGGACTAGATGATCAGAGGTCCCTTCCAACCTCAGCCATTCTGTGATTCTGTGAAGTCTTCCAAGGTTTTGTTTAAGTTTGGTTTGTGTTAGGTTCAGCAGAAAAGAAGCATTCTGAGCAAATTTCCTCTGTAAGGTGAATCCAGGATTTTGTTGGTCAGGAAAATCCACTAAATTTCAAGGAGGAGGTGAGATCTGTTAATTGTTGAGTATCCTTATCTCTGGGAAGAACAGTGCCAGCATCTGTCAAGTGAGCAACTGTTAGGCTCTGGCCCGAAAAGCTCTCACTCTCTATGCTGGTAATTTCACCACTTATCACTATGCCACTGACCTTCCTCTGTCGGAGGAGGTGACCAAAGAGGCTGTGGGGTGGCACCGCTGACTGGAGTCCTCAGATTTACTTGAGCCCTCTGTCCAATTTTAGAATCAGAACTGGTACAGTTGTGGTGGTGATGCATGAAAATGGACTGTGCTTGCTTTTCTTATTGACATGTGGGGTTTCATTTTAACAGGGAGTGGGAGGGTTGTTTTGTGCTTTCTTTTTTATTTTTTTTTTTCTTTTCCTCCTTTATATATGCTAGTTCCTAGATGCTAACAATTAAAAAAAAAAAAAAAAAAAAAAAAAGAAATGTATGAGGACGTAGAAATATGCCTTCGCAGATGTAAAGGCAGATAATCTGGATGCCTGGGGCAGGGGTTGTGCCATGCAGTTGCTGCCGGTGTCCCCAGGCTGCAGGTGCTGTGCTTTGTCCTCATGCTTGCGAGCTGGGGAAATAGCAAGCGGTGCTGTCAACACAGGCATGAAACCGAGCTCTGCTGAAGACCTGCCAGGCTGACAACTTGGCTTTCTCCAGGGTCGGTGGCAAAACTCCCATTGGCTTCACCGAGTCCAGATTTTCGCTCTTTTCTTTTTTATGAGTTTTATGAGAGGAGGAAGCTCTGTAATTAATCCCTTACCTCTTCCATTTTCACTCAGTCATCCCAAGTGGCACCTATTGGAAAGGGCAAGGTACCCTTATCTGAGCATAGTTTACCGACATATGTAATCATGCAGTGTCAGAATACTTTAACGTTATGCTGTTAGAAAGTGGTGCTTATTTGCTGTTGTAGTTTGCCTGTATTTTCTTCACAAATTTCATCCATTGGTTTGGCTTCAGTTTCCTGAAAGAGGGAAAGAGAAGCTTGGGATAATGGCTTGCTGCAAGTCTTCTGAGACTTGGTGACGGGTAGAGAAGAGAGACCCTGTAACTACCCTATGCAGAGGATAGTGGCAGCATCAAACACTTGAGTTGAAGACACACTTTAAGTGCTCCTAGATGGAGAAAAGCTGCATTTGCGTTTCTCGCCTCTTTTTAATATCAAAATCCATCCCAACAAGACAGGAAGTTGAAGGAAATCAGACTTCCTTAGTACTGCTGTTTGTTTCTTTCTGACAAGCAAATGTAAATCTTGGTTAAAAGACCAGCTCCACATTACCACTGTTCACAGCATTTTTTGCTGTTTGGACGTGAGACTTGTGTACCTTGGGTACCTTAGTAGTCCATGTCATAAGATGGTCTCATATACCCTGCTTATAGGGTGGGCTTTGTGGTCTGTGGTGGGTTTGAAGCAAACTGAGGCATGTCCACTCTGTCCTGTGGTCATTGTCGGGTGACGGACCCACTGTCACTTACAGAGCAGCCTCCAGCGCCTTCGCGTTGGATTATGTCTGAATGTTGTTTAAAGCTCCTGAGTGGTAGATCTTCTACTCTCCGGGTAGCGTTGCCCATTTTTGTCATCGTTTCTGTGGCTAGCAGTCTGCTGCTGGGGGTGAGATCCTGGTCGTCTTACTCTATGAGGTTGTATAAACTCTAGAAAGTTCATAATGGTCCTGATTCTTGTGCGTCTCCTGAGATCTGAATCAGTGCCTCAGATCAGCAAAACACTTAGAGTGATAGTGCCTGATTTGAATTAATGTGATATGGAGGGAGGCTATTTGGCTGCTTCTGGTCTTAATTAGATACCCTCCCTGTGGGTTGACATTCCCATGCATTGATTTATCACAGTTTTCTTCATAGGGTGCTGCAGTTTACTGCTCATGAGGCTTTTAAATGCCTAGGTTGATACCACATCCCTATTTGTTTTGTGAAATTTAAAATCCCTGAAGTACCACATATTCCTACAGGGAATGTTAGGCATAATTTTAAATGGAAATGAACTAAACAAATGTTTTTTGGCTTACCTTTAAAAATCATCTTAACAGATCAATCACGATCAAACTTCAGAGCCCTGCCTACCAGCTGGTTGCTGTTCTAAGTGTATTTATCTGTGTGAAGAAAAAGAATATTGTGTGTTAACTTCGTATTTCCTGTTTACTTTTTCATCAAAGTTTCTTTTCGTCTGTTAATGTAGATCCTCTAATTTGGTGCGAAGTTGAAGTAGGATTTGTTATTTTATAATGAAATTCATGATTTACTCTGGATAAATATCCTCAAAGTTCAGTCCTGTAATTAAGAAATACTTGATTACTGTGCCATTTAGAAAAAAAAGGGTATCTTAAAACTGAGAGCAGAACATATGCTTTTTTTTTTTTTTTTTTTTTTTTGGTTAGGCAATTAATTAAGCAAATCATCAGCAGAAAAATACATTTTTAAAAAAATCAGATGAAGCAGTGAATCTCTAATAAAAGCAACTGTGGCATCCTATAATTATGGGCTCGGACAACAGTAAGACTATTGTGTTGAGGCTGGGTATTTCCTTACCTCATTGACACTGCATACTTGGGTAATTAACATTTTTTAATATAGTGATGTATATGATTTCTGTGTGCTGGAGTATAAATTAAGAATAAATTATAAATGCTAATTTAAAAGATGATTAAAAGGGTAAAGAATGTCCTGGCATCCCTGCTTTTATTTCCCTGCAAGTGAAAATAAAAAGATAAAAAGTACTTCACAAAAACAGCGTTAGATCTCCAGTGCTCTAAGGAAAAACTTCTTTATCCTTGAGTTTAGATGTTGGCCTTTTCTGTGGCATGTAGGTTTCTGTGGAGTTAGGATTTAGAGAATATATATTTTAAGTGAGTAGTTTCATATCTTTGGTGTTGTAGACAAGGCAATGTGAAATAAGTAAAATTATGTGTATTTCTTTATTCTCCAGTGTATGAGCAGCTCAATGCTGCTAAAGAAAGGACTTGGGAAGACATGCCTGCGAGGCTTCGCCCTCCTCCCTGGTTTGGGAAGGAAGCCTCTTTGTATCCAAAGGATCTTGTAGAATTGAGCTGAGAAACCTTTTTACTTTGGCCTGGACACCCATGAACTTTTTAAAGTTGTCTGTGATATATTCTTTGGCTCATTAGGATATGCAGGATTTCTGAAGCAGCTGTGATCTTGCCACCATTTCTAGATGGATGCCAACACATGGTAATGTGCATTAGTAAATGCACATTAAACGCTCTCATTTAAGCAATTAATCTTTCTGAACATAAGTCTCATCCATCTGTGTATCAGATGGATGCATTAAATGTGTCCTTAGGTAAAACACGCATCAGCAATGCCTTCCCATTACACTTCCAATTAGAAGTATTTTAGAATTAGGAACGAGCCAGTGTGGTAAACTGCAGCAGGATTTCACTAGCTACACGTGTGTGTGTGGTGGTGTGTGTTTTTTTTTTTTTTTCCCCCCCCTCCTCCGAAACGAATCCATCTTCTGTATATCTCGTAAACAGATGATAAAGAAAGCACTTCCCTGCAGTAGGGCCTAATCTACAGAGTCCTCAAGGCTCTGAGGAGTGATTCCTGGTAGAAGGTAGTGATATAAAAAGTCTATGGGCACAAAGATACAGCACAATCCAGGGTATACTTAATCAGCTACGAACTGCAAATGCACCTTGATCTTGTCTCTTAATTGATAGTATTAGTCACCACAGCAGTGTTTATTCGTCAAAATTGCTAAGCAATAAACTTTTATATAGATAACCTTATTAAAAGTGATTGTTTATTGATAAAAGCAGATAAAGAAGGACAACCATGCTGAAATCTGCACAGCAACTGTAACTTAAGAGGATATAAAGTACAGTGTATTTCTGAGCTAGCCTCAGACTTGCATAAGCACAGCTGGAGTCTTCGTGCACCCCTCCTTACCCCCTTTTAGAAACAAATTGTCATCTCACTGCTTTGCATTGGTTTGCTAACAATAAATATGATAAAAACGAATGTAATTGCTGTGTGTCAGTAAAACCTGTCGGTGTTGTTTGGTCGTACTAATAAGTGACGTTTCTTGACTTCAAGCTTAGCTTTTGCATTGAGCATGGACTTGGGGCACCAGGCAAGAGAGAAGGACAACGGGCTGACGCTTTTAGTGTCCTTGCAGGGGTGGCTGATAGGTAGCAGAACATATTTGAAGGATATATTCTTTTCCAAAGAGTGCAGAGGATGATATACCAGTGCTGTTTCCGAAACACTTGGAAATCCTGTGGGCTTTTTATTCATGCCACAAGTGGGCATGGTTAATAAGAATCTAGCTGGCCAATGTGAAACTGCCTACACATTTATCAATACCACAGAGAAACCTCAGTTTGTCTTGCCAATCAATGGTACTTTAAACCCATGATTGTCATGGTTCAGCCACAGGATTTGTCATCTGCAGCAAGCTCGCTCTGCCTGGCTACCTGCATAGTTGTGGTGTGCTAAACTGAATTCCCCTCAATCAGCTCGGTGGAAATTTCAGAGCACCAAAAAGAGCACATAATGAAGTGTCAGCTGGATGTGCTAAGAAACACTGCAAGCAGCACTTGTCTAGATGTAGCTTTACATACTTTTGGGGTGTTAGCATGAGTGGCTTTTTTTGTTTGTTTTTAATGCATTGTACTTAAGCCATGGCACATAGCATCTTTGTACTTAAACACCATTAACATAAAAACACTCTCTCTCCCCCCTTCCATTTAAGCATATTCATGCTAACCAGCCTGATGCTAGTCACAGCTGAAGGAACTGGATAATATTGCAGATGAGAGTTTCGCCAGGTGCTTTGTTGTTGTTTTTCTTTTGCTTGCATGGAGTGAAAAGATACTAATCATTCCTAGGGCAAAAACCCAACTGTGACAAAGTCAAAAGTACCAGGGAGGTGTAGAAGGGTGTAGAAGAGGGCCTAGAAGGGCTGGTCGTCGAATGCTTTGCACTAATTTTTTGCTGGTTCCACTGCAGGTCACTTTAACAGACGTTGCCTGCCAATCTTTTGGAATGAGTCAGTGTGAAACCGGTGGGTAGTCTTAGCTTGCATGCAGGTAGCTAAGCATTTGCATCCTAAAACTGATGTTCGTTGCCTTTATCAGCTTTTTTCTTTTTTTCTTTTCATCCAAATCTTCTCTACTCTGGGAAATGTCACTGTGAAAGGACTAAGGCTCTATTATCCTCCCTGAGTGTTTTGTTGTGTTTTCCTAGCAAAATGTTTTATGAAGGGAAGGCTTGTTACTCAGCCTACGCAATGAATGGCCAGCGGATGTTTTGGTTCTTGGTTGGGTCTCCCAAACTGAAGAGTTAAAACTGTTGGTGCCTCTCTGACACAGCAATGCAGTGGAGCTGCAAGTTAAAATGTGGGAATATAGCATGCTGGAATAACTCATCTATACTGTCTTGCCTTTAACCACAAGGAGTCTTGTTTTTTACTTCAACACTTATTTTACCAGATGAGGCAAATAACTAATAAAGATGAGCTGCTTTCCTGGTTCATGCCTCTGCACTAATGCAAAACCGATGAGATTGCGCATGATGGTCCCGGCTTGTAGTGTGGTCCGTGCCACACACGCAATGCGTGGGTGGTATCTCCAAAGTCCTGTGATACAGCTATTAGGCCAGACCTTGCAGTGTTTATTCAGGCAGTGTTTTCATTAACTGGGGCGGGCGTCTGCCCAAATCCAGGGATTTGGCTGCTTTTTGAAACTCATTCTGCAGGGCTTGTCTGCGTGTTGTATTTTGCTTTGGGAACTGATACAGGTAGATCTACTTGGCTCCCTACTATGGCTGTGGTTGGTGGGTGTAAAAGCCCTTATAAGATGCAATATTATTCCTTGATCAGTTAAAACCCACCTCCAGTGCAGCTCCCTCCTGCTTTCCCTGCAAGTGAGGGCTCCGTAGAGTGTACATGGCGTGAATTTACACAGCATGTGCAGTATAGGAAGTCAGAGTGCCAAATTAATGCTTTCCTTTAACCCTAAAAAACAGAGACATTGATCAAAGTGATTATACTTAATTTTGGGGGTTTCCTCAGTGACAGAGAGGAAGGATAGTCACTGAAGGATGACACGCATCAAGCACACACATGCCTCATCGAAAGTTTGGGTGAGGCATTAAAAAAAAAAAAAAAAAACGTGTATTTGAGGACACCAGCTGTATGGTAACAAATCACTTGGCGTTCCTGTCAAATGATGACTCCTCATTCATTCAGCTAAGTAGTATCAGCACAGGAGCCTGAGCCCCAGCCAAGCTGACTCCGGTTCTCTTATTCAGCAGTCGTATAATGTTTTACAAGCAGTGACCACATTGCTACCTTGTGTTAGGATGTGCCTTGTACTTTCCTGAAATTGGTTAGTTTATTTACGTGCACATTTGTGCCTGGAAAACTGAACCACTACTTCCATTGCTAAAGTTTGCAAAAAGTTTAAAATTACAGCTATGATGTAAAGAACTTTAATTCTTTAATTAGATTGTGCAACATCTCAGCTCAGTTTTGGGGGAGCTTTTATTTGTTTGTTTTCTTCACCCATGTTCAAGTGCAGGGATAGTACCTCTATCCCTGCTTCCTCCTCTACAAATACACTCACTGCACTCACTTCTGGATTTTTTTTCTTCTGGCATTAGAACAGTTTTTAACATACGTAAGGCTGTAGGGTTTTTCATCAGTAGATGAAGATCTACTGAAATACAAGATCAAAAAATATAATTAAATAACTTTAATTTCTTTGCCAAAAACAAATTATTTTTTTTGTCTATTTTGGGTGACTTTATCATGCCTTTAAGGGAATCATTTTCATCATACCTGTCAGTGTGATCCTTCCTTAAGAATGGTGTGATCTTTTGAAAGTCATATGAAATTGAAATAAATGCTTGAAAGAAAAAAAAAGCGTAAAAATTTCATGCCTTAGTAGCCAAGGAATTCACACTGAAGACAATGGTTAAACAAACAAAAGAAATGCTTAAAAATAGGCTAATCTAGACAACACAAATTCTTCCTGAATTCTCTCAACATGGGAATAATTGATTAGGTGTTGGTCTTTGGTGAAAAAATCAGCTGTTGAACAGATACAATATTTTTTGTAATATCGTAAATAGGAAATATTGTAAAATAATACAGGAAACAAGATGTTATGCAAAAAGGTCATATGTTTTAGATTTGTAATTTGTTTGCCATGTATAAGACAGTTAATAAAAGGTTGAAAGTTACCTGTATTGCACATGTGTGCAATACAGCAGTATCTTGCGTGTGCCAGACTAGGTAAAGTTGAGAATGTTTTCTTGCTCTTTTTCTCCAAATAAAGAGCAAACCAAAGACTAAATTAAATCAGTCTGTTTTAAGCATTACAGATGACAAAGTGGTGTAAGATCTGTTTTGTAGGACTGTCTTGATGAGCTGGCTGTCTGTGCAGCAGTTGCAGGCATTTTCGCAGTCTGTTCATCTTCTTGCTGTTTTCTATTCTACATCATTGTGGGATTTGTTTCTTTTTCCAGATGTCATTCAGAATCCTTGATGTGGCTTTACTCTAAAAATTTAATCTATCTGGTTTTCAGTTGCACTATTTTTTTTTTTTTTTTTCTGGACTTCCACATCTGGAAGTTGGAAGAATGTTACTTAGAGTAAACTTCACATACTGTTTGTTCTCTTATAGAGCCTCTCTTTCCCCAGTCTGTGGTCTGGGTTTCCTTTCCTTTACTGTGAACAATGAAGAGTGAAAGAGAAGCACTCTTTAAAGGGTGTCTGCTTTGCCTTCTAGGCAGAAGGTCCTCCCATATGATCTTGATTGATGGAAGTACAAGATCTGCCCCATAGCTGGTTTTGTAGCTTTGCGGAAGTTGCTGGAGATTTTGTGTGTATGAAAGTATTCATCTGCTCTTTCCTCCGTCAGGGTGTGCATGTATTCCCTCTTGGAAGGCTGTAGCAGTGCAGTCATCGGGAGTTCAAGAACACTTACTGCATTGTCTCCATCTTCCGCACGAGGCCTGTGGTATTTGTGTACTGTGCCCATCCCAGAGCACGCTTAGGTTGTTTTTTTCCTCCTATTTAGCATCAGGTGTGCACATGAAGGTCACCAAGATACCCTCTACAGGTCTTCCAACCTTCTACCATGGAAAGATCGCAACTGATTTTTTTTCTGGTTTGGAGGCCCTGTACTATTAGTTTACCATATCAAAAATTAATGCTGCCCCAACTCTACCCGTGTGTGTGTGTGTGTGTGTGTGTGTGAGACCAGGTTTTATATTGAACCTAAATCAGTTCACTGTGAAGCTCTGCTTTAGCTATTAATATCCAAGGGACCAAGTCTTACCTTTTGCCTAACACCACAGAGAGGATTATGGGTTTTTTTTTGTTTTGTTTTGTTTTGTTTTCTGAGCATGGCAGAAATGCGTAAGATCATTTCAGGTTTCTGCATCTGAGGCCTTATCTTAAGAAGAGCGATCTCCCTGCATGTCATTGCCCATGAAAGTAGAAGTACCAGCACCACTTCTGCTTGAAATACAGATCATGTTTTCTCAGCATGGGCTTATAAGGCCAAGGTTGCATCCTACTGCATTGTAGTTATATATTAATAAAGTATAGGTCCAAAGGGCTTGTGCTGCCTTCTTGCAAAGTGCCTTAGTGTGGTGGAACTCTTCTTCATATCTGCTGTTCTCCTTGCTGTACTACAGAAACCCTGGTCTTGTTTCTAGCTTTGTTTGCCTATTGTTTTTCCTTTTCTACTGTGAGAAGCCTGATCCCGAGATAGACAGCAGTGCTGGTAGGTTATTTATGTGTTTTGTCTCATTATCTCATGGCAATGTGCTTTTTTTTCATTTTGTATTACAATGGGATGAGGTACTCCAAGATTTAGTAAAAGACCCTCTACATCTGTGCATTAGAATCAACTACTTGTTTTTACTTTTTTTCATACTAAGGGTGGCATTGAAGTGATCTCATATAATCTTGATCAAATCATGCAGGTTGAAAGTGTTCTTGCTTGCAGCTTCATCAGTGGACTAATAACAGGTAGGGGATTACCAGGTTTCTCAATACTGATGACAGGGAAAGATTCCCACTGCTTTTATTGTGGAGTGGGTTTGTTTTGTCCTTCACGGTCATCATAGCTATGATAAAGCTGAATGTTTTTTTTTCTGCCGAGTAAACAGTATTGCTATTAGGCTTCTCAGCATGTTCTGAAGGTAGTTGCTGGAGACATTCAGAAAACAGCTGTACGTGCAGACCCAAACCCTGTGGTTCATGTGCCCCTGAAAACTGCTTTTTACAACCAAATCACTTCAGGAAGTTGACTAAGAAAACTCGTGCTATATATCCTCAACAAATGTAAACTTTAAGCAGCTCTGCCTCCACTGAAATTGTTTTTTCAGTTGGGAAAATTTTGAAAACCAGGCATTTAAAGCAATTGCCATATTTCAGGAGAATACATAGTCCACTATTGTGGAAAAGTTCATACAAGGTCGCCTGTAGTGTTGCTGGATAAAAGAGATTATATGGGAATTTCTTTTCCTGTCCTCTGTCTATCTTCTCTGAAGGAAACAGACTTGCACTCTCCTTTTTTGAACAAATGACAACAAGATTTATAGTGTTCAAAAGGCTGTGACTGTGTCATGCCAAAGGCAGTACATGTTGTTAAACATTTTATGGATGTAAAGTAAGCATCACTTACCAGGGTATTCCCCATCTTTTTAATGCAGTTATACCTTTTTGTTTTGTTTTCCTCCTTCCCCTTTCTAATGAGCAGTTTTGTATAAGATTAACTGTAGACATGGCTGGAAAGAGTATCTTAAGTGGCTAAATAAAAATGGCATTCCTATTTTCAGAGTTATAAATTGGCATTAAGGTGTCTGACCTTGTTTGCCTGTTCCTTCCCTTTACAGGAGATGAGATGCTGCATTATAGCACTGCTGAGGAACGAACATGTGCTTAGCATGCTCTCAGGACACCTGCAGCTCCTTTGTGGGCATCACTCTCAGTCATTCTTTACTTCTGTCTTGAAATACCAACTCTCTTTGGTTGCGGTGATTTTTTTTTTTCTTGTGCTTATTCTGTTAACATTGTGTTCTTTCTTGTCTGTTTGCTTTGAGAGCTGGGATTTACAATTCCAAGTAAATCATGATTTAAAAACTAGTTCTGCAAGATTCAAGTCACTTTCTTTTCCTCCTACCTTCTTTGGCTGTTTCCTTCTTTCAGTAGCACTGTTTTGGAGACTTTCCTCAGCCTTATAGGAAAGCTTTTACACAAAAATGTATATGTAAATCTATGTGTCTTCTTACATTGATGCAGTTGCTGTCATGGAGGTTAAGAATTAGGTGGTTCATAAATCAATCTGAAGTCCTCAAGTGGTTACACGGCATGATTGTTGAGCTGCTTTGTATGTTAGATACTCCTTTGGCATTACATGGATTCGTGCTAAACTGCTCTCACAATCTGCCAGCAAAGGCCAACTTTGCCCAAACGAATGTCTAGAGAGATAAGAACCTTGCAAAGAACCAGGTTCTGCTTTAATTGAGCCTGACCTGTTGCCACGTAGAGCTCTGACCAGACTACTGATAGCCAAGGGACCAAGCCTGCTGTGTGTCCAGTGAAGGTTACCTTTGCCTTAGAGAACAGAGGGATCTGAGCAAAAGGTGAAGTCTGTTTGTTTTGTTTTTTCTCCTCTTCATAGACAATAAATTAGTGTCATTCCGTTCGGGGACACACAGAAAGTGAAGCCAGTTTGACAAGCAATAAAGCCTCTGCAGGAAGGAGAGTAGGAGCTACAGGTAGTGGTTGACGACTGCATGACTCATTGACCATATGAGTTAAAAAGTGAATATTCGGGTAAATTTTTGAATAGGAGAAAAATTGTCATATGCTAATAAGTATGGTGGAAGCTTTCCCTGCATATTAGTAGATTATCATATCTGTTGTGTATGTAGAAATGGAAGTATCTGCATTATAGCTAATATTTCAGTGTCCTGATAAGCTCTCACAGAGTGTGGCATTTCAAGGCAGTATAATGATTTTCACAGGCTGAAATGTGTCACCAAAATTACTGGTCAAGCGCTAATTAGATCATTTCCAAACTTTTTTATGTGATTAAGTTTTCATTTTTCTGTCCGCTATACACTTATTTAAAAATTCAGACCGTCTGTTTAGTCTTTTCATTGGTTTCATTCATTTTTTTAATTGATGAAGAGCTTCTCTGGTATTGATCATGTTCAATTTTTAACATGTATATTTTTTATGAGCACATTTTTGCCCCTTTTTGGATTCAACCACTAAATTTCATTTTATTCATCATTGCCTCTTTTTGGAGAGTTAGTGCTCCAGTTAGGACTGTTTTTTCACAGGACTTGAATACTGCTGCTAGGAATATTAATCATCAACATTAACCCTCTTAAACATGTGTTTGATATGAGGCCAGCTCTCCAGATATGGAAGAGCATGCCTACATTACTTACCTATTTGGCTGTTTACCAGCAGAGTAAAACTAGAGTTTGTGTAGGTGTTTTATCTCTATAAAGTATGTTGTTTGCAAGTTTATGCAGCTTTTCTGTATATAGCTCGTAACATGTGTAGCCTCCTCCTGAAAAATGAGTTCTCTTTCGAGTATTTGCAAAGAGCTATATTCCCTTAGTATACGGTGGTAAGAAGTGTTATAATTCATGTTTGATCCTTTTGTGGCGTTTTCCTATGAATTAGGATGAGCCAAAACTAATACTACTGCGTCAGAGCAGAGGAAGAGACAATCTTTTAAGGAACACAATGCTGTGGAACCCAAATATAGCTGGATGAAGCTTCAAGTGAGCTCTGCTGCTGCAGGTTTAACTTGTGTGAAACATGCATTTATGTAAATATACATCTTTATTGAGTCTTATCTTGTCTGGACCCAGTTTTCTCTGAGTTTCTCTTCATGGGAACGTGCTTCTTATTCAACGAAGTAGTGATTATTTCATATTCTAATTATGGAACTAATTTGTCCTGTGGGGCGTGGAAAGCAGGCAGTGGAAGTGTGTGCATCATTGCAAAATTTATTTTTAGAGAGGAAGAAGTAAGAAATAAATTGTAACGCCATTGAAAAGCATCATGAAAAAGGAAAAATGTCATACATTATAGGACGTTTTATAAATCTTCTGAGATTATGAACAATATAATTCCCTCTAGCCATAATGTCCTATATTTCTTTGCACAAAAAATGTTAATTTTCTTTTTGTCTTTGTTTCTTAAGGAGAAGAATGAAAGCTCGAGCTCCTCCTCCACCAAATCAACCTTCTGCAGCAAGTAGAATTCACAGCGAGCCAAAGCCACCTGCGGAGCTAGATGCGATTTCTGATCAGAGCCTCGTGAGCGTGAAGGAGAACGTCATTAACAGATCAGTGGACTTCACAGTCATTTTGCCCGGTGGAGTGGAGCAGAAGAGCACAGTACAAGGAAGGTAAGGCATGGGCTAGCTCCCTCCTTACCGAGCTTTTCAATTACATTATTATTTTTTACATGTGTGTGTGTGTGTGTGTATATGTATATGTGTGTGTGTGTGTATATATATATATACACACACACACACACACACACACACACACGCACACATATATATACATACACACACACACTTACTTACTTACTGGTATTCATCTCTCCCTGTCCGCAGTGATGGAGCATTTCAGTCACGCCTCTCTCTGTGTTGTAGGTGGCTCTCCTGGAGAGTACTGAGAGGCACACACGAGAGACTTTGTGTAGAAAGGAGGAATTGGCAGTTGGTGTCTCTGCATTCCCCGCAGATGACCCTCATGTGTGCGTGAATCCGTGTTTTCCTGCGCTAGTCTTAGGCAGTTTTGTATCTTTGTATTCCTTGGGAATAGAGGGATTCTTCCTGTTACCTGATGCGATCAAGAGGAAATTGTACTCAGGTCTCCTTATCTGAGTGTTACAAGTGCCCAACATAGGCACTAAGTGCTCTTTTTCCATACTGGACTAAGCACTTGGGTGGCAAGTTAGAAGCAAGTGTCAATCTCCTACAGCCTGCTTTAGGAGGTGATAGGAGATTATGGAAAATGAGGAAGTAAGCAAGCTATTTTTAACAAGTTAAAAATAAACTTTAAAAACCCTCTAATAAGGATGCATTTGTATACTCAGTCTGGAGGAGGAGAAAAAAAAAAAAAAAGAAAGAAAAAGCATATGGAATATAAACTAAAAAATTCCAAAGACATTTTTTTTTGTTGTTTTAGTATTGAAGATTGGATACAAAATATATTGTGTATATATAAAATATATTGCATATTTATATATTGGATATAAAGATATTATATACAAAATACAGTGATACTAAGAAGCAAGCATCTGCTGAGGAATATATGGGGTTTAAAATAAAAAAAAAAAAAAAAGTTTAGCTTTGGTTTGAAACAAGTGTGGGAGTCAGTTCAGTTAATAAGTTCTGCTTCCTGTTCAGTCATTTCATCTATGATGATATCAGAGAAGGATACTTCAGACAAATTCTATTGTCTATGTTGCTGTAAATCTTCGGTGATGTTACTGTAATCACTGAAATGTTTTACAAAATCTGCTTTTGGGCTCCCAAAATTTCAGAAGAATTTGCAAAACCTTTCTCTGGACATTGTCACAATGAAAAAGGGTTCAGGAATTTCAGGAAAGCAGTTCGGAGAGTGAACATGTCCACAGGAGTTTGTGCAAAACCATAAGCACTACTGTAGTAATTAGTATCATGTAAGATTATTATAAATGAACCAAGTTAAAAGTCAAAACTAGCTCTTTTGATTTGTCTTCTGTGTGCACTCAGTCAAGCAGCCTGTAGTAAACTTTACTTTGGGTCTCTATAAATATCCAGAGAAGGTGAAAAAAATCTAATTAGATTTTTTGAATGGTACTTTAAGAAAAAAAGAAAATTTGGATGTGCTACTTAAGGATATTCTATTAGAGTCTCCTTTTTTTTCTTCTTTTTTTTAAATAGGTTTATTTATAAAATTTAATTAACTTTGAAAGTGTTTCTGTAAGAGTTTATTGCCATCTTGTTACATGCACAGTTTATTTCGGCTTTTGGAAACATGTACTGCAAATATAGGCACGAAGCTGTGTCTTTAGTGGGTGTAGTAATAGAAATGTATTAAAGTATACTTGTTTTCCTGTTTGAAATAAATACTCCCTGTGAATTCTGCTGTTAAACATAAGTCTTCATGAAAACTCTTAGCATTCTTCACCCTTAAGATGTAGCTTAAATGTCCAGTCCTCTTCCCTGTATTTTTGATGAGCCAGCCAAAGGGTGGAGGATGAATTTTGCCTTTTTTGAGAGTAGAGCCAAACCAGAGCCCCTCTGTAGGGCTTCAGACTTCCCTGGTTGGCTTTTCCCTGTTTGGCCCCAGCCTTTTCTCCCATGTGCTTCTAATGGTCTGTTGTTCTGTAGCACTAGGGCCTATGGTGCACAGGAGTTCCCAAGCTGTGCAGAAAACACCGAGGACAGTTTGGACCCACATGTTCCTGCTTTATTACCGAATGCTCTTGGGAATAAACTTTCCGTTATTAACACTGACTTAATTTGCAGTCTAATTACATTCTCATTTAAATGTTACAATATGTCTTTCTTGAAAGGTTTGCTGGAAACATCCTGCCTCCTTTATTCTGCGATATTTTTGGAATATAACATTATTATCAAATAGTGCTTCTGGACAACATGGCCATATGAATTTATAGCCTTACAGATCTGCGTGAGTTTTGGTTTAGGATCTTATTAAATACCTTTTGCGGGGAATAGAAATAAAATACTTCTAGTATTTTGTATTTCCTATTTTTGCATCTATGGTCTGTAAGTATCCTTTGTCTATTGTCAGAGATTTGTATCTTAAATTACACTTAGTCTTTTTCCTTTTTTGTCATAAATAAGTATGCACGCAAAAGCATACTTATATATGCCAGCAGAAAGAGAGTTAAGCATCTTTCACACTTATTTTTAAATACTAAAAGCACATGAACAGAAAAAAAAGAGCACTGTTTTGAGGTGGAACAAACCAGATCTACCATAGTCTTGGGAAATAAACTTACGACTAGCTCGGCACACTGAGAAAGGGTGGTAGGTGATATTTTACCTCAGAGGCCAGGATTGAATCCTAGTGACTAGTTGACACTTAGAATGTCTTGTTTGTGCAGCTGATCCTACCCACTTGTTAGGAATATTTATTTTACAGTGTTGGCCAGTCCTTGAATCTTCTGCCTTTTAATCACACACCCTAATACTTCACTGTTGTAAAATAAAATCCTGATTTTAGAGATTTGAAGACTTTCCTTTTGTGATACTCTTGCTAAAACTGGTCTGGTTTTGCAAAGTTTTGTTTTTATAGATCTATTATTCAGGATTGTTTCATTCTTAAATGGATATATTAGAACCCCATAATCTTCAAGTCACTCTCTATACACTGTTATTCTCATTTATCCTTTTTAATTCCCCCTGCCCTCCCAACCTCCAATCAACTATCTTTTCAGTTTTCTAATTTATGTTTGAAGTTGAACTGGATAAAGATTCTTGACTCCATTTAAGATTTTCTTTGTGAATGTTTGCAACACAAAAATGAAGGGAATAGCAGTGTCAACATCATTATAGAGCGAAGCTTTGTCCTACGCGTGTATTTTCTAGATACACAAGCCTGTATTTTTAAATGGTTTATTCTCTTGATCCCAGTAAAGATTAGGCGAAGCCACATCTGAATCAACTCTATTGTCCCTTAAAGTACAAATGTCTTTGAAAGGGGCTGGTGAACAGCATGACATGAATGGTCAATGATAAATATTGTTGATAGAACTGTTACCTTTTGCTTTCCAGAACTGATTTTAAATGTCAAATAGCTTAATAAGACAAGAGCGGGTAGGAACCTGCTTGCTGCTCTTTGCTAATAAGAGTGATCTGGATATTCTTGTCTGAATTTTAAACTGTATACATTCTCCAGTTTTCTTCTTATGCTCTAATACCTGCTTCTTTGGTATGGCATGAATTTTGAAAATAGTTCTTGGAATTTCTCTTGCTCTCTTTTTATCCTTTAGAAGTTTAAGGAGATGATTTAAAATTGTTACAAGGAGTTTCAATTTGAGACAAGATACTATGCACTTTAAGTTGCTGATGAAGCTTGGGAGTGCTCCTCATGGAGTAGCTGTGTAATTCTGAGCAGTAGGAAACAGGATTGGATGCTGTAGGCTTCACTCTAAGTGCTAGAATTCATATTTGCTTCTCTGTAATCACCAATTAGATGAAAATAATTCATGTTGGACTGGGTTTGAGCTGTCTGTTTGTTGTCTGGACAAGTTTGTTCAACACGTATGACCGACAGCAGCTTGATTTCTCAGATGATTGGTGTGGAGTCTAATATGGTTGTAAGGGTAGTACTACTTGTGCTGAACACATTTCATAATTTCAGGGGAAAGTAGACAGAACCACAGAGTCATCTGTTGAGGTTTCAGTAATTTAAAAAAATCAAAAATTTTTATAAAGTGCCTTGCTTTTTTTAAAGTGTTTTCATAGCTTACAGAAGGTAAGGTAATGTTCCAAATATGAATTCATTATCACAATATTATATGCTACAGCACATAATCATTTTACTTTAAATAAAATTACCATTCTATATTATCATTCTACATTATCATTCTACTTTAAATAAAAGGGTCTTTTAAATAGAACACTATGTACTGCGGTTCTGCAAGGTTATTTGCTTTTCTCTGAAACAACAGTAATGAAGCTGAGAAAAGCAGCATGCAGACTTCACACTTTAAAAGATGTGTATCTGTGCACAGACAAGCTGAGATCTGTATCGGTGGGGCTGACACTCCTTAATGTTCACTGCTGCTCAGTGTAATGAGTGTCAATGTAAATATTGGTATATGTTCGGTTCTCTCTATTTTGGACTTGGTATGTGTGAATTGTTTTGTGGCTTGTTCTGTTGGAATTAACTATCGTTGCAAAATGCAGACCTTTATGACACAGGGCAGTGCCAGAGTGATGGCTGTAAGAATGTCACAAAATTACCTGATGCGTTTCTACGTGGTTACTCTTTATTTGAGCTCACTGGCTATCCCTGTGCTCTATTTTTCTGAAGCCTCTGGCACATCTAGTGATATCAATCTTCCTCCTTTGACTTCTGTCAATGTCATCTCACTAGTTTTTGTTTCATAGAATCATAGAATGCTTAAGGTTGGAAGGGACCTGTAGAGATCATCTAGTCCAACCCCCCTTTCCTTAAATACGTTAACATATTTCAGATTTTCCAGGTTTGTCTCTTTCTCAGCTCACGCGAAGTAGTTCAGTTAACTTGAAAGAGGTTACCATGAAGAAGGTCCTCACGTTCTCTCTCATCCGTTGCATAGTAAGGGTTAATATCTTGCAGATATTTTGCCAAGGGATCAGGCCCATTTTCCCCTGTTTTGTCTCAATAGTTAACACCAAAGACTTTCGCTGACTTCTTAACCAGATATTGACCATCATTGTATGCCTAGGAAGAAGATTGGCAGCCTCTGCAGAGCTGTGTCTCAGCAGCCAACAGCTTGTAGCTGAAGGAGGTCTTGAGCTACAGATGCAACGGTGGTGGCTCATAAGCTGGGAAGGCTTGTATGTGCATGTGAATTCGTCCATTTTTTGAATATGTATATATCTTTTCCAGTTTACACATAGAAGAAGGTGCACGTCCTTTGGGAAATGCACTGTCTATACAGTTAATTCCACTTCCCCCAAAATATCCCATGTATATTACAGGCTTTAGGTACGGTGGCTCGGTTTGTTCTTTCTTTCCTGCCTGCGCACCTCCCCCCCACCCCCCCACCCCCCCTTTTTTTATTGCTTTGTTGATACCAAATCTTTTGACATATCTTTTGAATCAAAAACTCTTCAGAAATGTAAGTTTCGCATCAGCAAGGAGAGCTAATCATAATACAGATACTTTAAGCCAGCCACTTTTTCTACGGGGTAAATTTTCTCATCAAAATAAATGCAGAGGGGTTCTGTTAGTCTTGGAAAGATTATTGGTGTTGAATGAATGACCTGCTCGGACGCAGTCCTGAGCCACGTGCTCTCACTGACCCTGCGTGTGCAGGGGGGTTGGACCAGATGATCTCTAGAGGTCCCTTCCAACCTTAAGGATTCTGTGATTCTGTGAACTGGGATGGGAGAGAACCCACAAACTTGTAAGTTGGAAGAAATTCCCATCCACCTTTCGTTCCAGATTCAAATACTCGAATTTGATTTATGTGGTAGCTCAAATCTAGGTAGAGTTTAGGTACCTAAAGAGAGACAGTTATTTATAGCCTGTCTACATGTTCAAGACCAGTGTTTGAATTGCAGAGCTTAATATATGCATTTAGCAGATAAGATGCACTTTGTCTGCTTTTATTGGTTTATGTTTTTAAGGGCTGTTACTGGCACTGGTATCTGCTTCCTAGTGAAGAGTTAATTGTCAGCTCGTAAGCACTGAAGTGAGAATATATTTAATTCCTAATATGTTATCTGATCCCCTTAGCATTTCAAGGCATTCTTGCTGTTCTCTACCAAAGGTGGTTAACTAGTGACACATCCACAACTTGGACTGTTTTTTCACTCACATACTAAAACTGTGGTGATATTTTTGGCAGCAGTTTTTTCTTCTCTACTAACCATGAACAACATATTTTTTTTTGCAGTAAAGCTGTGATGGATCTGTTGGTTGACTTATGCAGCCGATATCACTTGAATCCAGCCCAACATAGCCTTGAACTGAGGTCCTGGGGCATGCAACAACCCTTGAGTTACAAGCCAAATACTTTGATAGGAGCACTGGATGTGCAGACGGTCCTTTTGAAGGAGAAGATTCCTGAAGAAAAGACAAAACGACCTCCACCAAGGGTCCCCGAGGTCAGTGCCATGTGGGGTTAAAGCAGTGCCATGAACCATCATTTTGCTCGTATGGTTGAAAGCATTTTCTTCCCATTTCACCAGTCTTTAAAGCAAACAGGAGAGGCTTGAGCTTGACTCTAACCTGCTCTGCTAGCTTTGCGAATTTGCGCACAGAGGGATGGTTAGCAGCCTTGGCTTCAGCGTTCACACAAAATGTTGTGCCCCAGCTGGAGTGAAGTCTCCTTCTATAAAGACTCTTGTTGAAGACCTTCATGGTTGCAGTTAACAGTAGTTGCTAAACTAAGGCTTCTTGGATTGTGGGGTGGTAGGTTTTGAAGGTTTTTTTTGTCCCTTTTTGGGGGGAGTGGGCAGGGAGATTTGCGACTTTTGTTTTCTTTTGAGAGTTAATGCAATCCTAGGAAAGTAAACTTGGAGGAAAATAATTCTTTATTAAAAAAAAGATTATCATAAATGTATTCATAGCATTGTGGAGATGCAAGACGGCCATCTTCCAAATATTTGCTCCTTGAAGTTTATATTAGTGGGAACCATTAGAGCTAATTGCTCTTGAGTGGTACTTGTAAACACTGACAAAGAAAGATGGCTGATTCCTCTTTCTTAGTTGCCTGTCGTGACTTTCTGTACTGACAGAAGAGTGTCCTGGGAGGTGTATGGTGTTTTCTTTGTTGTGTGTGTGTGTTGGTTTTTTTTTGTTGTTTTTTTTTTGTTTGTTTGTTTGTTTGTTTTTGTTTTTTTGGGGTTTTTTTTGCTTTTTTTTTTCTCTCCCTAATAATATATTGTTTTCAGTAGTGTGGTAAGTTTGCCTAGAAGAACAGTATGGACGGCCCCATCGCCTCCCTCATTATAAGGGAGCGTATCCCTCACGGGGTGAGGGCTGAGGACTTCCTTATGTTTTTCTGCAGAAATCGGTGAGGCTGGTTGTGAACTACCTGAAGACGCAGAAGACCGTGGTGCGGGTCAGCCCGGAGGTGCCCCTGCACCACATCATCCCCGCTATCTGCGAGAAGTGCGAGGTGAGCCAGGAGCACGTGGTCCTGCTGCGCGACAGCGTCACTGGGGAGGAGCTGGAACTCACCAAGTCCTTGGAGGAGCTGGGCATAAAGGAGCTGTACGCCTGGGACAGGAAAAGAGGTGAGCCGAGGCAGAAAGCGGGTGCTGATGCCTTGGGTGACGTGTCAGCGATGCTGGGGGAGACGTGGCGTGGCGTGTCCACGCTCTTCCTTGCTTTGAGGCTGGCTTTCAATAGGAGAGTGACATTCCAGCCGGCGAGCCAGCAAGCTGGCCAGGTGCCACCAAGGGAGGAGCTTCGTCACCTCCCCAGCCGCTCTCGGTGCAGGTGTATGTGAGCCGGGGTGCATCCGCCCGGAGCCCATCCTCCTCCGGCCGTGCTGCGGGACGGGCGGAAAGCGGAGGCATGGCCTAGCCATGGCCACCGGCCGGAGCCAGCAGAGAGAGGGCACGTAGCTGCTCTAGGGAAGATGAACTGAGGAGGTATCCGCATTAAAAGCTTTGCTCTCTTGCTGTTCCTCTCTCTTTTAGACATTTCTCTGCAGGTTTCTAGGGCTGCAGTCTTAGCAGCCTGAGTGCGTGTTTACGTGGCATAAATATTAAACGTGCTTTAAAAATGCAGGTTGACAAGTGCTATTTCCTTTGAGTTTAGAAAGTACTATTCATTAAAACTATTTCCTGCAGTTTTGTCACCATCAGTATAGCTTCGAGCGCACTAGATCCCCTTACTTATTGTTTAGATAGTGTCAGTTCTGTGTGCTGCAGGCTTATTTTTTATTTATACAGTAATTTATTTATGCTGATGCTCCATCTCTTCTTTCAAACCACTTTGACAAGTGACAGCTCTACCTTGGTGTGAGCCAAATTTCAATGAGTTTAGTCTTTTATGTACGCGCAGTGTCTCCTTTTCCTTTGAATTGTCAGGATGCTTCAAAAAAGTGGCTGACAAGATGTCATAACTCCATTGCATGTTTTCTGTTTTTGTTTTTTGTTTTTTTTTTTCCAAGACATGTTTACTGTAATTAAGCTAAGCATTTTGGAGCAACATATTGAACGTGCAGAGTATTCAACAGGAAAGCATACATGAGGGACAGCTTACAGAATAATTAGCTGAGCTGCCTGCCTTAAGCTCCTCTTAAAATGAAAGTGATGGTGTATTCTGATATGATATGGGCCCTCGAGCCCATGTTGGGACACTCCAGGTCCAGCCTGGGCAAACAGCTAAAAGACATCCCTTTGAAGCAAGAGTTACAGCTGGAATCAAGTAGTGCTGCATAGTGTGCTGCTCTTCACTTCAGAAACAGTTTCTTTTATTTTTAATTGCTACTATTATTCTCTTAATATACCTTTCATTAGAATAGTATCTCCCCGAGCATATTTCAGCCTTTTTGCCTCCCCCTGCCACCCTACCCTGCACCCTGGTGTCTGAGAAAAATGATTAAATATATATATATATATAAATTTTTCACGAGGTTCCCTTTGTTCCAGCAAGCAACTAATCTATTTGGTTATCAGAAGAATGGATGGAGCCCACATTGTTGCGAACAAGGGAGGCATCAGAGCTGCTGAAACTCCAAGCCACTTGCAGAAATGGATTCTAGAAAAATATAGCGCTTGCCCATCTCTTCTTCCCTGAAACAGAAATACTGTGTTCTCAAGTTATAGCAGAAGTGTTACCAAAAGATGAGCTCTGCTGCCACCTGCCTGCATAATTCAAGTTAGCAATTGAATCAAAAATGAGTTCAAACATTCTTGCCTCTAGGTAGCTTCTGGTTGTGTGTCTGTTTTAGACAAAATTTTTACTATAGTGCTTAGGAAAACAAATGATGCTAGTAATGAATGAATACTGTGGCTTACCAAGCAATACTAGAGCTTTAATGTGTTTTCTCTTGTCCTTTCATTGCCTGCCTTTTCCAGTTCCTCCATCAAAAACTCAGTCTGAACCTTCTCTGAACTATAGAGGTACTGTACTATGCTCCTGAGGAAAATCAGCTTTCCCTTCCCACTGTTGAGCACGGTTTTGGCAGATCTTTGGGAGAGTGGTACTGTAGAGAAGCAGGCTTTTTGGCAGCCTGTGTTTTCAGATGATGTTGTTTACATGGCTGTGCTTTGCATTAGAATAAATACATTTGTGTGTGCTGTGCTCCTGCAGTAATTGCTCAAAAAATGTCAACGACTAACAAATGCTATCATTAACTGATATGTGGTATGGTGTGCTTCCACATAGGTTTTAAGCTGTCTCTTTTTACCTAAAAAAGATTATTTGAATTTTAGAAATGCTACAATTCAGAGATGTCTCAGGTTCAAAATTCATATGATAGCAAAAATAGAAAACTTTAATACTGAGATCTCACACTAATTTGAAATATACTAGCAACTAAACATTCTCATCTCAGACTTAAATGTACTTCTGTGTAGTAGATTACTCTGAATAGATACTGACCTCTGAACTGTAGTATGTAAAACTTAGATTACATTTGTGCTTCCATTAAACACAAAAAATGTATACTTCACGTGTCTGCTTTCCCCACTGAATCTATTATAATATATTGATTAAATCACCATATCTTCAAGAAACGTATGGTTGATCGTAGCTTGCTTGGCTTTGCCTTCCTAGTAACCCCAAGATAACCAGAGCAAATTAGGAGGTAACTGCTGTAGACTTGCAGGAAGAAGGGTAGCCTGCCGTGTAGTGGCCAGACGTGGTCTGGATTAGTCAGTGGCCACTTGCCACTGAAATTAGTATCACTTCTCTGTCCTTGTTTGCACTGGTTTCCTCTTGCATAGAGCGTAATGCCAGAGTTGAGGTCTGCCTTATTTGTTTAAGAAAAGTGGATTTAGATTGACAGAGATTCCTTGATGTTTTGAGATGGATGTAAGGTTTACAATCTCAATTCAGTTGAAAGAGATGTGTAAAATGTTTAATGAAAATGTTGATCATGAACTGTTACTGACTTGCTACTGGCCTATCCTAGCATTTAATAGTAAAGACTATGTGAGCAAGGGTATTCTCATGATTCGCATCTAGTTGCAGCCTGGCCCGGAGCAGAAAAATAATCATTTCTGGTGCTTGAGTATAGGCAGTGCTTCATATTTGAGTACGCTATTAATTTATTATTATATGTCTTTGTGGTGGAGTCACAGCCTTTCTTAAGGATAGTCTCTCCCTGTTTTCATCTGCATTTATCATCTTTGCTTTCCTACCATGCTTTGAACTACACTGTCTTTAACACCTTCTAACACCTGATATTATTGATATACAAAGTGATCTTGTGTGAAAATGATGTGCTTTGTGTGAAATTCAGATTTACCGGAATTCTAGAGTTTGTTTTGAGTCATAGAACATTATTTCATCATAGCAAACAAGTCATTTTACATATGCTTCTTAATTATTATTAAACAAAGAATTTTTTTTTTTTTTTAAAGTAACTTTTTTCGGAACGTGAAATGTTGCGTGCTAGGGGAATGCTCCCATGTGCTTGGAACCAGAGAGAAGTCAATATAGAGTTATCCAGTGCCTGTTAAATTTGGGGATTTGAATTTGACTGGACCTGAAAAATTGGAGAGCTTTACAGGCTGTACAATGTATGTCAAACTGGTGATTGCTCTTTATAATACACAATCTTGTGATATCATTGGATTCTACTGATGCTGAGAAAGGCAGACAGAGACCAGCTGATCTGAGAAATTATAGAAGTCATTAGACAGTTCAAGGAGGACACGGATGTTTTGAGCACTTGTAGCCTAGAACACACAGAATTGTCTTGCTCCCCATCTGAAATGAAGGCCCTAGGACAAGACAAGATTATAGCCTGAATATCCTGGTTTAGGATCAGAAGAAAGCCATGTTTCTGGGAGAGAGGGTTTTTCACTCCTTTTGGAGCATGACCCAAATTCACACTGAGTCTTTCATTAAGTTCCCTGTGTTCATGAGGCCCATGGTGTTCAAGATACCCACCGTCATTATTTTGAAAAGTCAGTTTTGGGATATTGCAGTCCTCCATGAGCTTGAAGATAAGCTTCCTACCAAGCATTTTCAAAGCCTAAGCAACTGGCACTGGTGGAGAATAGTTGGATGAAAACTAAAGTTTGTGAAATTGCTGCCCTTTGCCTTCTGTGGGCTTTGGAGCAAACTCGGAATGAGTCAGAGTTTGAAAAAGAAAATCTGGGACATGGTGTTTACGTAGATCATTTTACAAGTTTCCAGTGTACTTAGGCTCATAAAAATATGGCATTAAGTGAGGATGTTTTTACTATAGTGATCTTCTAATTCTTTATTTCAGAAATGTAAAAAATATTCCATTATAATTGTTTCAGAAACAAGTCGAAATGCCTCAGTAATCAATGATGCAATAGAAAAAGAAAAGCGAGGATTTCTGGGATTTTTCAAAGCTAGCAAAAGGAACAGCAAGGTAAGTGTTCAGTACTGTTTTACCTTGATAAAGAGAATTTCTTTCCAGCTGTATTTTGCCCGTGAGTTTATCTTATGTTTGTTTTTTCAGGAAGCCTCTCTTAGCAGATGTATAACCTTCATTTAAGCAGTACCCCTTGATGGAGTTTTAGGATGCCAGTTGAAGGAAATGGGCTTGTTGTGCGTTCAGCTTGTTTTGGAAATGTTAAGCATTAGAATGCAATGCGTGGTACAAAGGGCAGTAGTTTCAAGCAACTTCTCCATTTCCGTAGTGCTCGGATAAAAATGCCCTTACGAAAGCACTGATGTAGCATAGAGTACATGGCTCTAGATATCGAGTAGAATTGTGCTAACAAAGGTGACTTCGGTGTGTGCATATTATTCTGTTTTAAAGCATTTTTGTCTTTAGCAAGACCTGTGTAGTCAAAGTTACTGAGTATGTAAAACTAATGAATGCAATGTAGAATAAAAAACTTGAAGTACCAAAAGGAGTAATAAACTGAAGGATCCATATCTGCTGATATTATTTTTTACCTTTGTTTTTTAATCTTGAGCTGTAAGCTTTAAAACAAACAAAAATAAATAAATAAATAAGGAGTACTGGAGCCTTAAGGAAATGAAATACCATGAACCATGAAGCTTTTCAGGAGCTGTCAGTATTACCATCATTTACCAGTGCTGGTTCTTGGTTATAATTCCATGAAGAAGTGCATGTTTTTTTTGGTTTTGTTTTGTTTTTTAAGATCCTGTCTGCCAAAGAACTTGCTTCAGCTAAATTCAAGGTACAGTTTCAGCTGCTAAATTGGAATAACAAAGAAAACTATAGAAGACATAACAGTCACTTTATAAAGGGAAAACTGGAGAATAATATTTCTTCATTCTCTGTAAACCACAAAAATTTGTTGAGAAGTCTATATGAAAAGTTTGTGCCACTAATCACAGAAATTAAATACAAAATTTTCTGACTCGAGAATATATGAAAAGATTGGATTTTAACTTTATACCTATTTGTGCAATGGCAGCCATAGCTACAGGTTTAACTGTCAAGTGATTTTGATTATAAAATGTTTAACACTATAGAATATCAGATTAGAAAAAGAATTTTTCTTTTTTATGATTTATGTACACCTCCAAGGCTTTTGCAGTGAAATCACAGCAGATATGCGTCTGATTAACTGGCGCTTAGAAACGTATGCTTTGTTAGGGGACTGGTGTTTCGCTAGCCCCTTCCAGTCTTCTTGGTCATGCTTTTAAATCCTCGTAAGTTTTCTGCCCTTTCGTAATGCCCCCAACATTTTGATCGTGTTGGGGCACTTTTGCCAGGCAGTAGCTTCCTTTACAGACACTGGGAATTGCCTCATTGAAAAAAAATTCTTCTGTTGTGGATGTTGAGCTATTAGCTTTTTATGAAGGATACATGAAAGCTGTTTTTTATGAGATAGGAAGTCAGTCAGGTCAACGTAATTATCCTCTATACGAAAATATTTCCTGTTCAGAGTGGGACAAAAGTGTAGCACTGAAGAAATTATTCTGTGTGGGCCTGGAAGAAGGTAGTAAGCAGGGAAACTTGAATATAAGCCTGTAGGGTATACTACAGGACTGTGTTTTCTCTGGAGAAACTAAATATATTACAGCATACAGTATACAGCTTTGCAGCTTGTCTGTTCTGCTGCATTTTGGTATGAAGTGTGGTGGTAGTGGAATTTTGCTTCCTGAAGCCACTCAGATTTAACTTGTTTTATGCTTGCAATGTTGGAAGACTTGGCTTTGAAGAGGGTCAATCTGGGGTTACCACAGGGGTTTTCTCACAGCTTTTGGTTTAAAGATTCCAGGCTCCTTATTACATCATCCCCTCCCTTTTCTTTTGTTTTCTCTTTCTCTTGTTTGTTAACCAGAGATATCTGAGGTGATACTGTGACATTTTTTTAAAAAAATGTTCATTCTAATAGAGAATAAGGATACTGAGGATCAGTTAGTAGGTTAATATTTGACCTGGGAGAAAGTAGGAATGGCATAAACAAGCATGAGTAGCAGTTTTTAAATCTGTGTTAAAGGTGCCAGTCTTGCAAATTTGAGCAAGTTCATTTACTTTCCCTGATAACTCCCATATTTGATACTTGCTCTCAAATGACAAACAATCTATAAGAGAGATTAAAACAATCACTTTGTTTAGATCAACAGGAAAAATCACCATTGCCTTTCCAGTATGAATGTCCAGCAGTTGAACTCAAGTAGACAGAAGAATTACTTAAACATAAAGGATAGTGCAGCACGTAAGAAGTAGATATTAACTGGTCGTGGATACATCTGGCTTAATTTAATGGAAGGTTTCTAGCCAAAACAGCAGCGGAACTGTTGAAGAGACTTTGTTAGTGCAAGGAGGACAAGTTAATTGAAGTTTTTGTTTATTTGTTGTTTAAGAAAAGGTTTGGTACATTTATGAAGGCATTGCCGGGTGACTTCAGGGCACAGGAGTCTGTGGCCCAGGAGGTCTCTTACAGTTCTCTGGTCTTTACGGTGTTACTCCCTTACAGTTTTTTACTCCTTTGCAGAGACTTCAGTTGCATCCAGTAATTTGTCTTTTTTTTCCCTTTGGTCTCACTTTGCCTTTTGATTTGCAGTGATTCTGTGTGTTTGTATTCATGTATGGTGTGTATTTTACAACCAGTTGATACTGACTGTCTCAGGCCTTGCACAGAAGCAGCACTGCGGAGGCATTTACAAGGCAATAGGTTTTCCTTTGCGAGGGAAGAAGAGAGCGTTAGCCTGCGCTGCAAGCTGTCCGGGATCAGATGTCACTCCATGAGATGGACCTGTGCTCAGATTTCCTTCCCTACCTCAGGGGTATATATGCTGTTTTTCTCTGTCCCTCCCAGGTCACTGAAGGCAATAGCCATGGTGTGACAATGCACTGGATCTCACTTTGGGGAATTGTTTTCTGTCATATTAAAAACACTGTGGCACAGAATAGAAAGAAGAGACCGGTTCTCGTGGGTGATATAAATTTGTTCGAAGTATTTCTTTGGTTAACTTTGTGCTGGCAGGCTTAATGCCAGGTCAGGTATCATCTTGTTCACTCCATTCTAATTTTATGTTGGATCGGTTACCCTCTGTTCTCCTGCAGCTGGCATAAAAACAGAAAGGTGGCATGAACTCAGTTCTCTTTCTGATGTGAAATTTAGCCCAAGGATAAACTGTGATCAAACCGGCACTGCTGACCACCCTAGTAATGCAGAGGTCCTGTGCAGGTGATCAGCATGGCTTGAGAAGGATCCTATGATCCTCCCCACTGTGTGTGGGGAGAGGTACCTCGCTTTGACCCCCTGTCCCAGTAGGTGTTGCAGAGATGGTGGCAACCGAGTCCTTGGTACTGCAGGAGCTGTCTGCCTTGAATTCTTCTGTTTGTTTCCTTATATTCCCATTCTTGAGTTGTTCTGTTAAATGGTTTTCTTTCCTTGCCCATCAGAGAAGTTTTGGAAACAACCTCAGTGTTTCTCAGCAATTGGGTCCAGCACCACTGAGGCAATTTGTCTTGGTTCCGTGGTGAGGTTTGGTGCTTTGCTCTGGCATGTTTTTGCTCTGTTTTGTTTCCTTTGCCACTGCTATGTAGGATACCTGTTTGTATTGCAGACAGAAGAGCACTTGTGGATGAACAGAGATTGTGGTGAGGAGGATGTTTTTAGTTCTACATCTACAAGTGAAGGAAGCTTGGATGTAAGTACTAACATGGCTGGTAGCTGCTACTGCATTCCTATTAGACCTTGCAGTTTGAAATGGCAGAAACTGCTGCTTTTCCCTTTGCTTAGCTGAGTAGAAGTAGAAATAGCATTTTTCATAGCTAGTCTGCCCAAACTAGTCTTTCGTGTGGCGGTTCACACATCTAGGTGCAATGCATTGTCTTCAAATAAACTTCTTGCTAGCTTCAGTATAAATAGGTTCCTCTCAACGCAAAATTTGAAGCAGTTTTAAACAAGTGGTTTAATGAAGGAGGACCTTTAATGGGAGCTTTTCTTTCTTAATGCTGTGAATCTGCAACTCTTCTGTCACTTCACATATCTTCTCTGAGCATGGCAGCACTGCACATGTTTCTTATGTATGTTGTTTTTTGTTTTAAATGCCAGAAATAGCGGGAGAGGGTGTTTTTTTTAGGCGCTTCAGTAGGTTCTGAGGTATTAAAATGCTACAAATCAGATCTAGAAGGGTTTTTAAGTGTCTTTGAGGCAGACCTATAATCCAGGACTTAGGTATCTAATTTAGCAACAGTGAATGCTAAATACTTTCAGAAGGCTGTTCTGGTAGATGAGTGATCACAGTGAATGGGGTCTTTTTGTTGCGTTGCTTCATTACTTGGCTTTTTGTCATTGTATTTTCAAAACTTGGAGAGAGAAAAAAAAAAAGAAAAAGAAAAAGAAAAAACAGTGTTGGTGACATGATAGAAGCCTGAAATATAAGGCTTGACTCTGAATATATCTCGGAAACAAATCTTTGGAAAAAGAGTGTCGATCCATAAAATGTGCGGCTCAGTAGTGAGGAAGAAGAGTGTCAGAAAATTGTGAATAAATGGAGGAGGAGGAGGAGAGAGATAGCAGAACCCAGATAAAAAGGATCAAATAAGAAAAGTCAAAAGGCGAAAAGAGATGGAGAAGTGATTGACCGTGAGGTTAAAGAGCATTCAACTTGGCAAGTTTATGAAGATTTAATAATGAAAGAGTACAGAGATATGGAAGCTGCTTATGGCACTAAAGGAAGAACAATGTTTTACTGAGAAAGCTCTATCAATATAAAGTTATAGTAGAAAGCAGTATGGGTAGTTGAAGTAAATGTGCTAGATCAGAGTATAAAGAAAACTTAGGCGAGGTCTACCAAAGTAAAATCTGTCTGTGGTTTGTCTTCAGGAGCCTTACATATAAAGGTCAGTGTGTTGATACCAAACTATTTAAAGAGGAAGAAGAAAAGGGAGTCCATTGAGGAGATGGAAGTAGTTCAGATAATCTGGACTAGCTTAGCATTAGCCTGTTCAGAAGAGGAATGTCTATCTGTTTTTGCAGGCAGGCAAAGTCACAAATGAAGTCTTCTCTTTTAATATTACTGTTATCTTGAAAATACAACTTTGTCTTTTAAAAGCACAAGCACTTAAGTTTAAGGCACAAAGGCATCTTGGGGGAAGAGGCAAAGAGGTAAAGGTGACTCATTATTTAGCTACTTGGCTACAGGAACATGCTCACGTCAGATTTAAACTTTTTGTTTTTTTCTTTTTCCTCCTGTGAGGAAAACAATGCAGTTGTTCAGTGTTTACTTTTCACTTCTGGCTTGACACTTGTTTGTAGGAGCACTAATTCTGCTAGGAAGGAGTACTGAATCAGGAAGTTACTGAAGTCATTCCACTTAATTTGGTATTTTTCTGTAAAAACTTGCAGAAGAGTCACAGACTAAGTGCAGCCGATTTGCTCAGGAGGACGGAAAGTCCACGCTTTAAATGGGCTAGATGGGCCTGAGGAAAAGAGCAGACAGCTATGATGGCTTGGGAGAAAAGGTTCTAGAATACACTGAACTTGCCCTAAATAACTTTTATTAACTTAAGGAAGATAAGATTGAAGCAGAAGTTTCATGAGCAGGGAAATTTGTGGTTTTTACATATGGTTTAGCAGTTTCTTATGGGCTAGACTTTGAGATTCCCTGCCATTCTGAGTCATACTTGATCGTACTTACTGCTCCAAAGATAGTCTAAATGATGCAGTTCAGTGGAGCTGAATGTTCTTATTTACAGTGAGTGGTATCTTACGTAGCCCGAAATGCGAAATATACATTTTACAGAATAATTTTCATTGAAGTGAAGTAGGACTTTTAACAAAATGCCACCCAACAGAAACTTGGTCTTTTTTTTTTTTTTTTCTTTTCTTCCATTTTGGGTCAGAATACATTGTTGCATTGGTATTGAAGCCAGAATTTGAGATCTATTCGTGAAGGAAAAGAATTTGGTGTTAACTTTTAGATATTCTCTGCAGCATGGTGATGGACTGGTTGGTTCAATAAAGTCCTCCTTGTCTGTAAGGAAATGAGCAGTTCAGTGAAGTGCTACTGAGGTAGGAACGTGACAAAACTTCGCTATGCTCAGCTTTGTTTTCTCAGGGTAGGTTTCGGTCATCTGCAATTGCACGGCATTGGAGAAAAGGTAATGATTCTATCCTAGATATTTATTGCTTGTTTGAAAACTGGACAATATGAAAGAATCATATCAGGCTATAAGAAATGGGAGATTTGGTGTTCAAGTAACAGTTGAATTCTTTTATCCTCAGTGGCATATTTATCTAAATATTATTGGAATTCTTAATGCTTCTTAAAAGTATTTAGGTTTGTTGATGGGGAAATAAGTTTTTCAAAGTCCATATGGGAAACACTTGTGCTGGAGTTGAAAGGACATTTACTCACAATATCATGAAAAACTAAGGAAGAAAGAATGAAGAATCTGATAAGGCACTGAAGTGAATTAAAAATACAAGTAAAGAGTTTCCTGTGATAATTCTTAGTGTGCAACAGTTCATTATAATGTGTGTCAGTAAGTGATTTAATGGATGAGAAATCTAATGGGATTTCATAGATGATACAGAATCCAAGGGAGAGATTTGTTTGTACTAAGCAGATGACCGTATGTCCAGTGTAACTTTTCACAAATCAGATGCTGTTTAGATACACTCCTAAACAGGACATTCAGATAAAGTAGTTGGAAATTGCTGCACATTTAACCATTTTCCTCTTTCTCTGTGCCAAATTTCTCACAGCTGGAATTTAGAACAGCTGGGGAAAAAAAAAGGGGTTTTAAGTCATCTCTGCCACTTGGTGTCACTGTCCCCAAATAAACACCGGTTGAAGCTGAAACCCAGTGCTAAAATTAGCCGTTTTTACTTGGAGGATCTTTGTGTTTTCATAAATCAAGAGTAAGAAAATACATCCCAAGTGCTGAATGACATGTATCTCTGATACAGAATTTGTTTATGTAATAAATCAGCTTGGGAGAAGGTATTTAAAAGTACAGCCAGGGACGCTTATCAGAGGTTTCGAAACTTAAGCACAAAGTCTTATCACAAAAGGTTTCTCCAGTTCAAAACAGGGCTTCAGTGTTAGAAAAATTTCATCAGGACATGTGCAACGAACTACTGAAAATCTAGTCTTTGGGCCAAATACAGGTGTTATAACTGAGTGTCGGTGAATGAGGCGAACTGTCCAGTAGTTCCTTGCTTAATGGAGCTATGTCACAGCCACTGTTATATACGTTTGTGACCATATACGCTATATATATGCCTAAACTATCGGAACAATTCAGTGTCTCTTTAATCACAAAAGATTAGCTGTTGTTTATAGAATATGTTTAAGTTTTCTTTCTACATTTTAATGCATACATATGAAGCAAGGTCAGCTTTCGGAAGAAAATACTGTTCTAAGAGTTCAGAAAGTCCATAGAACCCTTCCCATTACTAACCTGTCAGTCTTTTAAATGCTGGGAACAGCTACAATCCCCATGGAGCCTGTGTTAGAACATATAGTTTACCTTTGTAGGAGTTCAGTTGCTTTTGTTATGCTCCAGCTTATATTCCCTTGGAGATGGCAGGAGTTAGACCATTAAAGATGTAATTTTCCAGTCCAGGGGTTGTTGGGAGAGGTATCAAGCCTTATTAGGCAAAAGTAAGTGAATATGTGACATCTTTTAAACTGTGTTCAGCCACAGCTGATCAGTGAATACCATGTCTTCTGTCAAGGGTTTCACCTCATATAGCCATGTACTGTTTTAGTCAGTAGCAAAGCTGTAGCAATGAGAATACTGTCTGTGTTAACTAAATGGAAGTGAATACCCGAAAACTTTTAATATTTCAATATTTATGGCAGTTGCATTCCCTTTAAATTCCTGTTCTCATGCTGTTCTTCCTTCTTGGTATCCTAGCAATGTTTAAAATGTTGGTTATGTATATTTGTTTGTACTTGCAGGACCAAATCCTGGGATATCTCTTATTATCCCTTCTACGAGTAGAGCTATTTATATACATTGTCAAAGGCAAAGCTTGTGATCTGGCTTTGAAATATTTTTGCTTAGTTTGGCCTTGTTTTCAAAATACATAATCCAGCAAAAGGGATGGGGAGAGTTCTCTAAATATTACAGCAGTCAGGTCTGTCCCCACCAGCCTTCTCTTAAAGGGTGTCTGTAAGTCAGTAGTTGCGTGCCAGTGGATGACACTCGAGTTATAAATGTTTTCAGTTGTGCAACTGAAAACTGCTTGTTTAGAGGAAAAATAGATTTATTTAAATACCAGATATTTCAGAACCAGGATTGCCATCTCCTTGAGTTAGTTTTATTTTGATAGCTTGTGATACTCTAAGAAAAAAATATTTTCTTGTTAGCTTTTCTTGCTGAGAAACTTGGTGAGTTGGCCAGAGCCAACTGGCTTGTGACTGGCATTCAGAGAATTCAAATAGACACCGAAGAGGAGAGTCATCAACTTTCTCCTTGTCTGCTGAGGACAGGACAAGAAGTAATTGGCTTTATTTATGGCAGGGGAGATTTAACGTAGATATTAGACGGAAAAAATTCTGACTAGAGGTTTCACACTGGAGTAGGTTATTAAAGAGACTATGAAACCATATCATAACCCAGTCTGTGCTGCAAAACCTCTTAAAGTTTCCTTAGGTTGCAGTACACATGCTTCATTGTGCCTGGGAGTAGCGGGTTAGATTGGGTGGACTGTGGAGGTCCCCCTTTCAGCCGTAGTTGTGGCTGCTGAGAAGTTGCAAGTTTATCCACTTCCCTTTGTGATGTGCACTGTAAGTTACTTTCTTCATTCATAGAAATTAAACATTTATGTATGCTATATCTTTAGATTTTTCTTACCGCGTGTAAAAGCACGCAAGTAATAGCAGAAGGTGAGAGCCTAACATGGGGAGCCTGCCACCAAACTTCAAGTTCTTTCTCCGGAGAATTGTATCACCAGACCTCTTCAAAGAAAAGGTCTTCAGTGTTGGTGTGTACTGTATGCGTGTGCACACAAATACATATATTTTATATACACAGATATATGTGTATATAGGCTTTTTTCTTTTCTTTTTAGCCAAAGTAGTTCAGCTGGTTTTGAAAAACAGAAACATTTTATTTATAAAAGCCTGAGGCAGAAGACACCTGGAATGGGAAGTCTCAGACAGTATGCTTAAAATTTTATAAAGTTACAAGCATTTGAAAACAAAATCTCTTAGAGTGTTGGAAGAGCTGTGTATCAGCTGTGCTCCATGTGCTAACCTAGCTTATGTACCAAAGGATTGCTAGCTTGGTACATCTAAAAATCAATTATCAACACACACACACACACACACACACACACACTCCCCTCCCTGTACATCACATACATGGCTTAAAATCATGTAGTTCAATAAGAAATTATTTAGGATGGGCTCCCCCTGCGCCATGAAAGGCAGGTCCTGCTTGGCCAAGCTGATCTCCTTCGATGACCAGGTGACCCACCTAGTGGATGAGGGAAAGGCTGTGGACCTCGTCTACTTAGACTTCAGCAAGGCCTTTGATACCCCACCACCTCCCTGGAGAAGTCTCCCACCGCCTTCTCCTGGAGAAGCTGGCAGCTCCTGGCTAAGACAGCTGTACTCTTCACAGCATAAAAAACTGGCTGGATGGCTAGGCCCAGAGAGTGGTGGTGAATGGAGTTAAACCCACAGTCACGAGCCATGTTCCCCAGGGGTGAGTGTTGGAGCCCATCCTCTTTAATATCTTTATTGATGATCTGGATGAGGGGATAGAGTGCCCCCTCAGCAAATTTGCAGATGACACCAAGCTGGGAGGAATAGTTGAGCTCCTTGAGGGTAGGAAAGCTCTGCAGAGGGATCTGGACAGGCTCGATTAATGGGCTGAGAACAACTGTATGGCGTTCGACAAGGCTAAGTGCAGGGTCCTGCAGTTCGGTGACAATCCCATGCAACACTACAGGTTTGGGACAGAGTGGCTGGAGAGCTGCATGGCAGAAAAGGATCTGGGGGTGTTGGTCAACAGCCAGCTGAACATGAGGCAGCGGTGTCCCCAGGTGACCTAGAAGGTCAATGGCCTCCTAGCTTGTATCAGGAACAGTGTAGTCAGCAGGACCAGAGAAGTGATTGTCTCCCTGTACTCGGTGCTGACGAGACCACGCCTCGAATACTGTGTTCAGTTTTGGGCCCCTCACTACAAGAAGGACATGGAGGTGCTGGAGTGTGTCCTAAGAAGGGCAGCGAAGCTGGTGAAGGGGCTGGAGCACAGACCTTATGAGGAGCAGCTGAGGGAGATGGGGTTATTTAGACTGGAGAAGAGGAGGTGCAAGGGAGACCTTATTGCTCTGTACAACTACCTGAAAGAAGGTTTTAGTGAGGCAGGGGTCGGTCTCTTCTCCAAAAAGCTACAGATAGGACAAGAGGAAATGGCCTCAAGCTGCTCCAGGAGAGGTTCAGGTTAGATATTAAGAAAAAATTCTACACAGAAAGAGTAGTCAAGCATTGGAACAGGCTGCCCAGGGAAGTGGCAGAGTGAGCATCGCTGGCAGTGTTCAAGAGATGTGTGGATGAGGCATTTAAGGACATGGTTTAGGATGCATTGTGTTGAAGGGTTTATGGTTGGACTCAATCTCGAAGGTCTTTTCCAACCATAATGACTCTATGATTCTGATGTTGTTTTGGGGTCTTACAGATTTGCACAGGTCACATTTCTAAACTCTTGTTTGCAACTATGAAGACCTTATAAAACAAACGGAAAACTGTCAAGTAATTGCTGGCTCCTAGAAGCTGCATCTTTAACTACCTGATTCAGAATAAAATCAGACGGCTTAACACCATAGCACGTTGCGCTTACCTGCTTGTCATAAGTCAGACCAGACAGTAAGGAGAGGACAGTTGTCCCTTTGAAAGCTGGCCCTCTGTCATTCTCCTCCCTTAGTTACTACTCCTAAAGAAACACTTCGGGAAGTTCTGTTTCTCCAAAGGTTTTTCTAGGATATTTTGAACAAAATATTCTGTAGCAATGTTCTGCAGTGAACACAGGGGGGAAATATGGCAATCAAGTCAAATGGAAGGGACTTGGGGAAGTCCATGTCTATGCATGAAAATGGGCACAGCCGTGCCAGCCTTTAAATGCTTGGTAGCGTAGGCTTTTGTTACACTCCATCTTTAAGCATCACAGAATTGAGTTTCACATGTTCTGAAAATACTGAAATCTGCGCACCAAGAGTTACATGCTAAACTCTGATCATCTGTGAGGTTTCCAACCTCAGGCTAGTACCTGCTTCTACTCCAGAGTAATTTTAGGCATTTTATGTGTTTTTAGGCATTTAAAGCTTTTCCTCTAAAGATCTACTGCCATTTCGGCTGTACTAGTTCCTTTGTTATCTTTCAGGACTGTTGTTGAGAGAATTATTTTCTCCTTTGCAATGAGAACGAAAATACTCGCTAGGGTAGAGAGTGCCTGGAACAAAGCTTTGAGATACTCTTGATGTGGGAAGTGCCCTTACGTATAGATACCAAAATACTCAGTGACTCAAAGCCAGAGCAAGCTTAACTCTTCTGACCAGTAATGAAAACGCTTAAGTGTGGTGGCAACCCTGGGTTCTAGTCCTGGAACCTGGGATGTTTTTGCATGTTTTTATGCTAAACAGACAGATGATCCAGTGCATGAATAGTCACTGAAGCTGGAACTGGAAAAGCTGAATGCTCTCTCCTCAGATGAGGAACCTAATCTCATTTCCAAATAATTGCATGTGATGATTCTGCCTCTCTCTCGGTAGACGCATGTTCATGTGTTTGAAGAGATGGTAATCTCAGATTCCCTCTGAGAGGGGCAAACTTAGTTCCCCTCAGCTAGAAGAGAGGGTCAAACCTGGATTTGCCTATGTATTTAGTGAATCATTGACCTCGTAGATAGCAGGGGAGGACAGAAGAGAGGAGAAATACTGCAGCAGCTTTACCAGCAGTTGGATTTTATGTGGAGCCAGGTCCTAGGTGTTCTTCGAGCTCATCTGTTGGATCAAGTCCCTTGGCTGAAGAAGATGGAGATATTTTCCAACTTTATGGGACCTAGTGGAGTTGAGTTTAGTTGGGCGGACAGGAACATCATTTCCCAGTGGATTCAAGGTCATCAGGTCCAGAAGGAGAAACTAGACACATGAAATGGGATCAGGCACTTCATAGAATCATTATGGTTGGAAAAGACTTCAAGATCATCGAGTCCAGGCTAAATAACCCCAGCTCGCTCACCTGCTCCTTGTAAGGTCTGTGCTCCAGTCCCTTCACCAGCTTTGTTACCCTCCTTTGGACATGCTCCCAGCACCTCAGTGTCCTTCTCGTAGTAAGGAGCCCAAAACTCAACACAGTATTCGAGGTGCAGCTTTGGAAAACTCCAGAGAGGTGACACTTTGGCGGCCCAGGCTAACAGAAGCCAGTCAGTTAGCCTTGCCACCGGTGTGAGGCAATTCTGCTCCCAGAACTGGGCTCCCCGACGTCGTCTGGGGACACACCAAGCTGAGCTGGCGTAAGCTGGCTCACGTATCTCCCTCGATGTTTAATTAAGGCCTGGCGACACACCCTTAACCACCCAAATCCTTTCATGTCTGATTCATCTTTTGTTACTGATTTCACTGAAAAGTTCTGAAGTTAACTCACTGGAGGGGGAGGAAAAAAAAAAAATAAGAATAAAGCAGTTGCTAATAAGACCCATGTCTTTTAATTTGCATTAATAAAAGGACATGAAAAAAAGAAGACAAAGACAAACTTAAATTCCATTTGAGACTTTTCTAGTGACATCTCAACCACTCAGACTTTGCTTCCTTGGTGTTTAATACTATTAGAGCCCCTTAATAGTGTATAATAGCCTTGTAATTCCTATTTGGTTATAATTTATTCAGCATTTATTTCTCAGTGTACAGGCAAGCATGTAGTGGTATTGAAAACACCACCTTTAAATAAAAGTTTATTCTAGGATCTTTTTTATGCAATTGAATAAGCAAAGATGGAGTTACTTGGAAAGGGATTTCACATATTTCTGTGTATATAAAATGCTCTTTGTGTTTAAGTTTGGGGCCGTCTGGGAATGAGTCAGGGAATTAATTCCATTGCAAAGCACATTTCTGTTTGATTTAATGACGGATTCCAAGATATTTCTTCTAAAGCTTTCCAAATGTTACTGCTGCAATGGAAGGATTAGTGTGTATTTATGCCAATGCCCTTTGCTGGATGAAATCAGAAATGGTTAATTTTATGTCGTGGACTCCATCTTGCTTGTATTCAATGGAATTTTTTTTTTTTTTTTCCAGATGGTAACCCCTGTCTTTGTAGTGGCATAATCTGAATCACATGTAACCACAGATTTATTATGCTAGTCTAAAATATTCTATTAGCATATATAGATTTTTAGATACAGTAAACACTTCCAATGCTGGCTATGGTAGAAATTCTTTCCCTTGCGAAGAATTTCTGAGGCATGAGCGCTAATAGGATTTGGTTCTTTTCCAGACTCTTCTGTGGACAGTGAAGAGTCGATTTCATTAAAAGTAGTGACAAACAATAACATTTCTTTTAATTAGATGATCTCATGATTTCCACACATATTTGTTCTGTGCATTATTGTTCGCTGGCAGAAATGAGCTACTTCGAAGCGTGTGAAACCATATGTCTCAATAACATCTTATGGCAGGTAAGGGAGGATTTGCAAAACAACATTTGCTGACAGGACACAATATATTTTACTTTGATGGAGAAGTTTTCCTAAGTGAACTTTATGGCTTAGTTCTGTCATGCAAAGTTGAACTTATATAAGCCTTAGCAGGCCTTACAGGTGTCCCTTTAACTCAAACAAGATTTGCTTATATGAAGAAAGAACTGAATAGTACCCTTCTCACACCCTTTGCTGCCAAAATGGCCTTCCTGTGCTCTTCCCCGCCGCCTTTCTTTTTTCAATACTACATCAAGCAGTTCTACTTTTTCAAAATGTGCTTTTTTTTTTTTCCCCCTGGTTATTTATGCTTTTGTGTTCATACTTGTAGGCAGATCCCAAAACACTCACGAAAGGTAAGGAACTCATGAAAGGAAAGTAGGTTTTAGAAACCTAATGGGTTTCTAAAATGGGTCAAGACAAAAAGAGCAAAATGGAGGAAAGAGCATGGAGGGCTCCTAAATAGAGAACTAGCAGGAGGTGTTGGGGCTAGGCCAGCTGGCGCTTTCAGGGTGATACCCAGCTTCTCCTAAAGGGCTTGGTTGCTTCTGTGCCTTGGTGCTGTGGTAGAAGAACCAGAGGGAGCTGATCTCTAGGCCCTGCAGGTACAGACGCTCTGTCAAGCCTACTGGCATAGCTAGATGAAGAGATTAGCATTAGATTTATGACTGTCAAAAAGAGGGTTTTTTCTTCCTTTTTTTTTTTTTCCTTCTTTTTTGTTCCCACCCCCCAATTACGACATTTTCTTCTTTCCGTCCCAGCAAATGTTCAGGTACACAGCTTAATTTTGATCTCTCCCAGCCTCAGCAGAGAGGTGGTGTAATTTCATTGAATCTAAATGGGGGTCGTCCTGATTTACAGCTGTTTGCATAGGAGAAGAGTCAGGCCAAGAAAGTGCTCTGTCGAGGTTTGCCTTGTAAAAACCTAATGGCAGTGGATTTGACAGAAGATGGGGGAGAAGAAACATTTAAGACTATTTATTAATCAAGAATTCCAGCAGCGAGGCTTTTCTTGCCTTGATTCTGGCAAACGTACAGATGAGAGATACTGTGCAGAGCCCGTTTCTGTGCAAACAGAGAAAGCCCTTCAAATGCAAACATTTGAGCAGCTGGCATGGGAGATTAGTGCAGCAGCAGCAGGAGAGGGGGTAATAGCGGATAGTGGCGCCGTCTAAATTTAACAGACGTTAAACAAGGTCCTTGTTCTAGTTTAAGGGTTACAGGTCAGAAAGACAATATCAACTAAAAATATTGGCAATTGTACAACTCAGTTGAAGTCATTAACTAGTATTGAATTAAAAGTAACTCTTATTTCCCAAGTGCTCCCAACCTTCACCCCCTAAAAATACTCTATGTAACCTGTCTGAATTAAGGGGGGAAAAAAATCCTTTACTGTGTATCTGTACAAACAGAGCACTTTAATACTTCTTAATGTTTTGCTCTTGATTGTGAACCATCTTAATATATTGTTCTACTTTTAATTTCCTGTAGCTGAGTATTAACTCGGAAGAACATATCATGCCAAGGATGAAAGCAGTGTATAGTCTTAGCTTTGTAGTCATTTGTTCGTATGCTGTTTAACATCATCTGGAGTGGAGGGGCTTTGGGGGAGTTGGGGGGGATGTTTTGTTATTGTTTGTTTGTTTTTAATCCCTCATCTAATAGCCAGATTATAGCCTGGTGTGTGTGGTGATGCGTTGGGTTTTTCGGATTGTTGTTTTTTAACTTGCATTTTGATCGCACTTAAGCAGCTCTTTGTCTGTTGGTCATGATCTGATTCACTGGTGTCTTTCCTTCATTTCTTCAACAGTAGATATTAAAGCATCCATATTTGGAGCCGGTTCTTATGTTAAAAAAAAAAATCAGAGCTGTGCTTTCTGTGCTGGCATTGTTATGAATCTCACTGAGTTTGCAAGTATACTGAAGAAAAAGGCATCTTGGAGAAACAGCAGAGGCAGTGTAGTGTAGTGTACATGTGACCATCTTTTGGCATAGTAAAATTTGAGTGACCACTGGAGACTTGATGCAGAGCTCGTGAGAGCCAGTGGAAAATTCCTGTTGACTTCAACTGGCTTTGGCCCACATCCTTTATGAGCTGTTGGCCATTATCTGTGCTGGGCCATTTTAAAATCATTCGTTCTTATGCTCCCTTAGGGTTCACATTTGTATGGACAAAGATTTTCTTGTACTCCTGCTGTCAGCTTTGAAGATATATGAACTTGAACTTCTTTTTTGATGGACATTTGACATAGATGAACCCCTTGAAGTTGCTTAATTTATACAGCATTTGCCTACTGGGGGCGGGGGGGAAGTGAACATGTTAAGTCTTGCTGAAGATGAATTGCAAACAGTGGGAAAGCAAGGAGTGGCTGTCACCGAGCAGCGCTTTGTTGCAAAGGCAGATTTTTCCTTTATCTGAAGTAGTACACGTCCAGAGAAGTCAGATGAATTCTCAGCACTGTTTCCTTGTTTGAGACATGGTTATTTTACTTCCAGTCCAAGTATAGATACCTGTTGTGTTTATTTCACACATTTTTACCTGTGTTTTTTAACTTAGTGTCAGTTGAATGGATAGCTGAGCTTGGGAAATTTTGACACAGCTCCTTAACAGGGAGTGCACCTCAGAGCTTCAGAAGTCTCTAATCAGTGTGAATAAATAAATCAAAGAACTGTGATCTCTTAGCATTTCACACTGTTTTCACAAAGAAAGCTGTACATTGTGAGAAAATTGCCCCCCTAAGAATAGCAAGCATTCACAAGTCACACTGTGGTTTCCTAAGGATATCTTACTAATTTGTTTAGACTTGGAGAAGCTGAGTTGCGTATAGGATACTGCAGAGGAAGGATGAAAGCTGTGAAATGTTGCACGTGGCAGGTGAGAAAAGATGGAAGTGCTTGAGCTCCATCACACCTGTACTTCCACTCAGTCTGTAGTGAGTGTCCTGTCTCCTAGCTTGATTTTTACTTAGAGAGAGGGCTGACCTAGGCAAAGCCACAGTTAAAATTGCCGTAATGAGTGTTCACAATACAAAAGATCAAAGTTGTTTGAAATAAGGTTTGATTGTGATTCCAAGCAAGTTCGAAGGGGGATATTCTGGTTCATTCTTAACTAAGACATCTGTGTGCTGTTCCTGCACTTGCAGGATTTTTGCCTGCTTGCTTCAGGTATTCTTTGTCCACCAATGTGGATTGCTCACAGGAGAGAAGAGAAGCCAGGGATGTGTATTTCTTGTTTTTGCAAGGTTCAGATCTGAAAAAAGAATTTTCTCGTGATTTTTTCAAAGTATAAGCACCTGGTATTTTCTACCCAAACTTTTCATCTCCTTTAATGGGTCAAGTAATTTCCATAGGTGCAGGAAGGGGCAACACCTGGATACGCTCTATCCCTTGTCCGTCAGAGGAGTGTTGTCTTTAAACCTTTTTCTCACCACTGCACTCATCCTGACCACTGATGTTGACTGGAGACAAAATTGCAACTGCTATAAAATAAAATCGTTACACGTGCATCAAGCTATGAGTATGATACTGTGTAAATGTGTCATATTGTCTTCTGCTAAAAGCTGTAATATCTACAAAAAGTTCTGGTCTACTGCAGTGCCAGCATTCGCTGCCATAAATTCTCAGTGTGGAATAGAGCAGGTACCATTTGGGGCTGGTTAAGGCTCCTTTAGGGTTTAAGACTGGTCGTGTTGTACTCTGTGTGTAAGTCCACGTGTGTGCTGTACACATGCACGCACACATTTGAAAGAGCTAATTGAAGCAGGGTAATTCGTGGCTGCGGACTTCTGATTCATGTTGCTAGAATCCTCTTAATGTAGAGATGTTGACACTGACTCTGTAATTAGGATTTGTGTTAAGATTTATGCTAATTCCAGAGTTCGGAGACGGATTTGGTCTTCTAATTTGAGATTTAAAACCTTCAGGTTGTTACAGTTCATTGTTTTTCAGTATTATTTTTGACAGTTTTATCATTTAAAACAATTTTACAGCTTCCTTTCTGAAATTTTTCCCTGACAATCAGATGATTTTATTTGGTTCCCTCTAGCTAAACACCTACAGTTACCATAGACTTCAAAAGGCAAAGCAGTTGCACAACTTCATGCTAACTTAATGAAGGAGTTGTGTGGGAATTAGGGTGTAAAGACTGGAGACCAGTTCCTTTAATGTAAGTCAGAGAAACAACTTTGACTTTAGAGAAGTTTTGCAGGTATCAGTGAAGATTTGCTTGTGAGTTTCAGTTAAGTTTTTTGCCATTCATCTTCATCTGTAATATTTTTACTAAGAGAACTAGAGATTTTGGGGGGCCAAAAGTTCTAAGTGTCAGAAAGTCACTGACAGGTGATATGCGTTGACTATGTAATGATTTTGTCGATGGAAGATCCTTCAAGGAGAACACCTTCATTTAAGCAGAGAGGAGACACTTTCATTTTACTGGAATAGAAATTCTTTCTGTAAAAAATTGGATTTTTTTTTTTCCAAAAACCAAACAAGTACACATGCAAAAAGCCTAACGTCTGGAGTTGTAACACTAATATTTTTGGTCTCCATAAAACTTAGCTATGCAAGCATTATAGCAGATATATTTAAAAGAGTATATTTTAAGCAAAGTTTCCACTCTCTCGTCCAATATAAATTGGCATATTTACAATGAAAATACATTGAAGATGAGCGACTGTGATGAACTGATAGCTCCTATATGGAAAAATAATTGATTGAAGTAGTTTTTAAAAATATTTTGGATTTCAGAAGGGCATAAGGGCATATATTGCAAATATGGCAACTTGTATCTCCTGTGATCCAATCGCATTGGCTTATAGCTTTAAGAAATCTATCAAACCAAGGGAAAGTAACCTATTATTGCAATGATTAATTCAGTTTGCTCTAGACCTCCGATCATTTTTGTGGTTGTTTTTGATTGATGAATGCTTAAAAACCCTTCAAAATTAAGAAAATGTCTATTTTGCTCTTGTGGGTCTTTGACCTTTTCAACTCTCCTCTTCTTAAAATCTATTGCCAGACCACTAATAACAGAGACTGATTTTTATTTTTATTATTGTTATTATTTATTTTGGTTGTTCAATGGTATTTGTTTGAGCTAATCTGTTTTTGCATAGGGAAAGTAAAAGGAAAAACCAGACATTTCAGACTTACTTTGACCTTTTCCCTCTTCATTCTTCCAAGGCTGCTCTCACTAGATTTACTAATGGTCTTCCCATGGTGTCCTTTCAAATGATTTTTCCTTCTTGTTATCCTTCTGACTTGATATTTTTTCTGTCATCTTTTTATATGGGGCTTGAATTGAATTTTGGAGTCGGTGCTAATTTTTCTCTATAATTCTCTTTGTGCTTCGATTTCTCTAAAATGCTCTTTACCTCTCCATTAGGGTCTGCTATTGGCTTGTAGGCTTCTTTCATGGTTGGTTTTAAGATGTTTCCTAGGCATGTTCTTCCCTTCTGCCTCATTTCATGTCTTTGTATTAGAAGTCCTAACACATATACAGTTATTACATCTTTGTAAATCCATGTATTCATCCCCTACTCGTTTGTTTTCAGTACAGAGTTATTAGCAGTTTAAGTTCTGTTCATGTTACTTTTTTTTTTTTTTTTTCCTCCTGCGTCTTCATGTCAACAGCTCTTCACTGTGTCAACGCTGACATTACCAACTTTCTGGTCTAATGTACGGGCAGTCGATCATTGCGTTTTCTTTTTTCTCTCCTGCTCAGTGCTCTCTCCTTAGTTCATTGTTCCTTGTCCAGATCATGAACCAGTGGTGTCTGATCTCATTTTCCTTTGCCTCATTTTCATCTTTTCGTATTTATGGGTAACTTCCATCTTTGAATATCTGCAAAGACTTCCTCCCTTTGCTTGTTTCTGGTGAACATATCTATTTTATTATTCTCTGTAATCACTGCTTTTGTTTCTGTCCTCATTTCTTCTTATTTCATTTCTCTCTTTGCACCTCTTTGACAGATAGTTAAGAGGCAATTAGTGTTTTTTAACGTTCTTTCTATAACCTGTTGTAATTTATCAAACCCCCTTCATATTTCTCATTGCAAGCCCATCTGCCATCCCCATTTCATGAGACATTTCATCTTTAAAAGATAAGCCTTTTCTTGTCTTTGTAAATTAACTCTTACGGTTCTTTTGGTTTTTTTGGCCTCCCACCCCCTCCTTGCTGTGATGTATCTATTACATTGTCAGGTAATGATAGGCATATGCAGCATATAGGTATGTGTGGCTCTCCAAAAGTGAAGTAATGTGAATGACTGAATGACTGGGCTGACTTTTTTTTTTTTCTGACTTTTTTTTTTTTTTGAGTTTTTCTTTGTAAATTAACTCTTACGGTTCTTTTGGTTTTTTTGGCCTCCCACCCCCTCCTTGCTGTGATGTATCTATTACATTGTCAGGTAATGATAG